>RSEH01000444.1:0-17320 GCA_006503475.1 Stentor roeselii | reverse complement strand
CGTGTAAAAAATTTTCATTTTGATTTGAATTTTACCGTCTCGCTGGTCAGAATGATCAGCGAGAGTCCATCGATCTTCCACTAATGTGCTATACAAAAATTTGAATCTAAATAATCATATAATTTAGTTAAAACTTATGTGGAAAGCACCTAATAAGCCTAAAAATAAAAATTATCTTCAGCTTGATATCAAAGTAACTTTGAAGATAAATTAATCATTCCAATTTCAATAAAATAAATTTTTTCTAAGGCTTAATAATAAAATCGCCTTAGAGTCTTTTTAATCTTTCTTAAAAACATTTATTTTGCTAGCGAAGTGTGCTTTCAACTGAAAAAACACTAAAAATTGTATAGGTTTTTCAGCCATTTTTCCCTTTATAAACACCCATTTTACCAAGTACAAAAAAACTCAAGAACTCAGAGCAAAAAATAAAGAATTTCATCCCAAGGAAAAACCAGATTATCGACCTTAGAATCCAAAGCATAATATCAAAGTTTTCCTTATTGAATATCAATCCTATAAAAGAAAATCAGTTTTTATGTGTCAAATTGGTACTCATAATTCAAGAATTTCTCCTCTTGTAGATTGAATCAGATGAAGATTAGTTGGATTTCTAGGTTTCTCAAGCAATACTATGAGAAATCATTATCAAATGGTCCGAAGTCTCTTTTACAGAGAAAATTCAGAGTCAGAAATTTTTGGGTCAACCTATGTCAAGACTGAGAATAAACTTAAGCAAGAACTTAATTTCAACAAGTTAATCATGAGTAAAAACTCTTAAGTCTTATTCAATTCCTTTCAAATCCTATTGGAACCTATTAAAACTCTGAATCCCTATTTTTTCGGCCATGCACTTCTCGTTATCTATTTATTTCTAAGACTTTAAACCTAATCCAGCTTTCCTATTATCCTGAAGTTCCTAGGACAGCTACTTTTTCAGGCAAAAATGCGTTTATATAAAAAAGTTCTAATTTTTTTTTTCAAAATGGATTCAACTATCTTTTACCATTTTGATTAATCCAATAAAAAAACCATCTTTAATTTTACAACTTAGAAATTTTTCCTTTAAAAGTCGATTCTTTATGTTTCGACTTCTGGAATTGCTTTTTTTTTGAATAAATGAAAATTTTATATGTAAAAACTCGAAATCGCTCGGCTGGCGTGTAAAAAATTTTCATTTTGATTTGAATTTTACCGTCTCGCTGGTCAGAATGATCAGCGAGAGTCCATCGATCTTTCACTGATGTGCTATACAAAAATTTTAAACTGATTAATCTTATCATTAAGTAAAATACTTATGTAAACTATTGGAAAAGTGCCTAAATAAGCACTCAAGAAAAATTATTCTCATATAAACATCAAAGATTTTTAATAAAAACTAATCATTCCCAATCATTTAAAATAGTTATAATCTAATAGATGAATAATAACATAAAGAATGCGAATACCAACCTAATTTATATTGACTAGAAACAGGCAATAAAACTCAACTATCTTATTCATCCAATCGCGAATCCGAATTTTAAAGTTTAATAGAAATTCTTTGATATAAAATTTATGAATGATTAGTTTTGGACCTCAGGTAACAATGCTTAATATGTATTCAAAATAAATTAAGTTTAAAACACTTTACAAGTAGTAAATATAAATGTAGCATCGTCTCATAGTCCAAAACCAAATACTAAAAAAAAAATTGATTCTGGTTGTCTAGAACTATTTCTCTAATTCGTGAAGTATACTAAATGAATTGAGAAAATTGATTACCTTTCAAGAGTGTTCGGAAGATTGTTATTCCAATTAATGCAAGTGATAATTAATGTTCAATGATATAAAGTAAGAAAGAGTATTAGATATAAAAAAAGTAGTTATATGATTTAATCTTCTAATATAATTAATAAATATACTTATATATAAAATATGTTTAGACAAATGAATGATATTCCGTCAGAAATTAAAAACAAGGTTTCTGCTACGACTGAAAGAAGAGTTGAAAGAAAGAATTATGAAAATGAGGATAGAACTCCAAATATAAGTAAAGAAGAGTGTATAAGTGAGAAGAATGACTATTATTCCAAACAGGAATTTACAATGAGGATTGATTCGGGTTTAGTTAAGTCAGCTACCTATTCTCAAGATGTGAAGTATCTTCCAAGTCAGCCTGAAGATAAAAACATCGATCTTTGTGATTCGGAAGAAAATGATCACTTAGACAGGGTAAGATCAGTTGTCTTTTCTCCTTCTGTATGGTTTCTCGCAAGTGTGCACAGAGAGAGTATTAAAATTTGGAACTTGAAGAATAAAACAGAAGAATTTACTCTCCATGGCCATTCATCTTATATAAATTCAATTTCGTATTCAAAGGAAGGAAGGCTTCTTGTAAGTGGATCAATTGACAACATCAAAGTTTGGAATATGGGAATGAAGAAAGAAGAATACAATATTGAAGGCAATTTAGGAGAAGTATATTCAGTTGTTTTTTCTCCAAATAGAAAGTATGTAGCGAGTGGATCTTCTAACAAAAAAATAAAAGTTTGGAATTTATGGAAGAAGAAAAAACAATATACACTCAGAGGTCATTCAAAAGCTGTTAATTCAGTTGTTTTTTCTACTGATCAAAATTACATTGCAAGTGGATCATCCGACAACATTATCAAAGTTTGGAATTTGAATCAGAGGCGAGAACAATTCACTTTTAAACCCATTCAGCAGAGGTTTATTCAGTTGTATATTCTCCAGAAGGAAGGTATATCACAAGTGGCTCCAGAGACAAACCGTCAAAGTTTTTGACATGCAAAAGAATTGTCAAGAATTTACTTTTTATGGCCACTCAAATTGTGTATCATCGGTAAAGTTTTCTTCTTGTGGACAGTTTCTTGTAAGTGGATCATGGGACAATAACGTCAAAGTTTGGGACTTGAAGGAGAAACGAGAAAAGTTAACTATCAATTGTAATTGTGGAGAGATTTATTCATTTTCGATTTCTACAGAAACAAGGTTTGTCGCTTGTGGTTCTAGAGATGAAAGTATCAAAGTTTAGGACTTGAGAAATAATCAAGAAGAATTCAACCTCATTTCCAATTCAGATTATGTCGATTCAGTAGTTCTTGGTTCTGATGAAAAGCTTCTCGAAATTGAATCTAAAGATAAGAGCCTCTGAAAATTTGCATGATTTTTTAGGTATTTTAATTTTTTATTGATGGTTTGTGCAATATTCTTAATCTAATTGTTATTCTTTTCTCCGATTTTTATATTAGAGGTAATTATGATTGTTTTATGCTAGAAAGAAATATATTGTAATAAATAACTATATCATGCATTCTTTGAAAGATAGACATATTATTATTGAAATTAATGCATTTCAAATGTTTTATCAAATATTAAACCTATTATTTTCATTTTCTTTTCAATTTTCCATTTTTACTAAATATTGGGTATTGAATGTTCGGATTTATAAGAAATTGATCAATTAAATATAAAAGGCCTAAATACTTAGGAAATGGCCATTTAAAATTTTTAAAGTTCATATCAGATCTCTATTTTCTTAATATATGTTTACTAGATAAGTGAAAAAAACTTATTTAAATTAAAAAACTCAAGAATATTCTCAAAATTTTAAGTTAGAACACTATTGACGATACCATTTAAATTGAATCCAAAGATAAAATCCTTGAAACAAACTCATCAATACCATATTAAAACAAAGGCTTATTAAAAAATGGATTATTTAGCAATATCTTCTCGCTTCTCCTGAACTCAGTTACCCAATCACGGATCTTGTTGTACCTTGCAACTCTCTTTTTTTTCGTTCGCTTTCTTCTTGTACTTGAAAATTTGGCGAAATGGGCCGTATTGGATTGCCCTTATCATCAAGCTTATCAATATACTCATAAGATGCGGCAGTGACTAAATTTGTTCTTCCTGGATCAATACCGACGATTTTCATGAACTTTAGCTTTTCTCGCAAATCATCGGATGCTTGATCCAGGTAATCAATATGCTTCGGGTCGTTTATTTTTTTGCTCTGCTCACTTTGAAGAGATTTTGAGCCTTTTTCTTGCGGATTTTTCTGAGCCTCTGCTTTTTGGAAGATTATTGAGCAGCCAACTCCATCTGTCATTATCATAAAGTTGAAGGGCATGCTCTTTTTCTTGAAAGCTTTATTGGACAAATCGAAGTACATGTCCCAGATTAAATAAGGGCTCAATTGCTTCCTAATCTCCTTAAGAGATTGACCCTTGAAAAAAATTTCTGCAGGCTCTCCAAATTTATCATAGTAGCTGCTTAGATGCTCGTCCAGTTCGTCCCATGTGCAGTCAACCATGACTTCAGCCAGTGACCTGAGAGCAACATTATAATCGTGGGCGAGACTCATTTGTTTCAAGTAGCTCGAATCGATCGTTATGTATTTTGGGATCAAGCTTTTCCTTAAGGGGAAAAGATTGTAGACTCCCAATTGCTCTCTTTCAAAAACCTTCATCATGTAGATCATGGACTTAAGGAAGTCCATGGGTCTCTCATTTAAATCGTCCTCTAGGAAATTGTTTTTCCTTCAAGGGACAATAAACTCCAAGTGGTCCATGATTGTTGGGAACTTCTGGAGCTAATCAGCAGGAATTGATAATTTATGCCCTTCAAGAACAATTTTTTGGCATAGATTTTTATTTCTTTCGAGTTTATTGAAGCTACTTTTTTGCTTCTGGTCCTCTGAGCTACAGAATTTCTCCTTTCAGGTGATTCTTTATCCTCCAAGCTCCAATTTTGATCCTATTGTCTGCTCGCTTTGATTTGAGGATTCTTCCTCAAGAGGCAGAGCTGGCCCAAGAGCCAGAAGAGGTTGATGAGCAGGCTGAAGAGGCTGAGCTGGCCCAAGAGCCAGAAGAGGTGAATGAGCAGGCTGAGGATGTAAGCTGGCTCAAAATGATAAACAGGTTCAAGAGCCAGAAGAATTGGATGAACTTGAGGTGGCGCAAGAGGCAGAGGCGCAGTCCGGCCAGAGGGTCATACTCCAAGAGCCACCTCATTCTCTCCTCATATATTGCAGGAGAGATTCAATATGAGAAGCTGGGTCCTCTATGAATCTTCTAATGCAGTTCCGGATCTTTTCGGCATCGCTCCTTATCGCATCTCCTGATGTCCTGGAGGTGATCCTTGAGCACGAGCAAGTTCCAGGGCTGTCGCTCTTGAATACTGCAAAGCACCTCACGCAGTAGCTCTTGGCGGGAATTTTTTTTTTTTAATTTTTTATTATAAAGTCAAATGGCCGACTCTATGAGACTTCAACATTAAACTAGTAACTTTGAAATGAGATGGAGATGGGGTAGGCTGTGGAATAAACTTCTTATCTTATCACTCAGGTCTTGTTTTGGTAATTTTTCTGACCTAAATGTTCCTATCGCTAAACCATAAAAATCACTAAACTAATAAAATCAATCAAATAAACCAAATCACCCAATATCTCTCTAAATAATAAAAAAATCTGGATCAATAACTCATAAAACTAAAGAAGATTACTCAGATCTTAAGACAACTCTTTAATGCTGGTATTATAATGCTGTTCTAAATCTTTTTAACAACTGTGCATCAGCCTCAGTGACAAAGTTAATAGCGGCTCCCTTTCTTCCAAACTTTCCACTTCTTCCAATCCTATGCAAGTAATTTTCATAGTTAATAGGCATATTATAATTGATCACAAGACTCCTGCTGTACATCAATTCATCTAGCAAGTAAATCAGTCGTAATCAACACCCTAGTTGATCCAGTCCTAATAATAAGTTTCCTCTGAGTCTGGTCCATTTTTCCATGCACATCGAAACAACAAATTTCTTCTCAGTTATTTGATTGATAAGTGCTTCTACTTTCCTTCTGGTATTCGCATAAATAATAGCCTAAACAATATCCAAGTTTTCATACAAATCAGCCAAAGTTGCAAATTTCCAGTCTTCCTTTTCAATAGGAATATAATAAAGAGATATTTCTTCTTATGTCAACTCGTCTTTCTTAACCAAGATGCGAATTTGGTCTCTCATCAAGTCTATATCAGCTTCAAGATCTCTGGAGGCATGGTCGCTGAAAATAAGCAACACTCCACATTCATGATCAGTCACCTGAAACTCAAGAAGAAGGTTGACTAATGTCAAGTAACTTAAAGTCGACTTGCCTTGAGCCTTCGAAGCCCTTGACTGAGTGCGCTCGGCGTGTTCGTTGAGAAGACTTATAAGGTACTGGCTGTCTGAAGGGGTGTACATGTAATTCACTATGCTTTTCCATTGTTCTTCTTCGAGGTCCCCTTGGGTCTTTGTTGAGAGAAGGTCGCTTGTTGCCTTTTCTTGCATCTAGGAATTGGTTTTTAGGACTCTTTGATTTGATGACGAAGAATCTTAGCGAATAGAAAGATGTCCGGTCTTCGGCTTCGAACTTGTCCACGGCTTTTATCACGGCGTTGTAAGAGTAGATTTTAGGGCTTTTAAAGAGTATTTTTTGTTCAGGGATGAGTCCATGTATTGCTCCATTGTTTCTTTTGGTAAGTGCATTTGTTTGCACTTCAAATCATACCTTTCCTTACTCTCATAAATATCATCAATAAACTCTTTCAACTGTTTCAAAGTTAAATCTTTAACTATAGAAATCTGAAAAATCCTACTCGTAACTTTTTTAACATCACGACTTTTTTCCTTAACACCTGAGGTGTAGAGTAGTTTCCAATATCCTTAGAAATTGCACTATCCTCTTTTTCCTTCGACAAGCTAAAAATCTTCTGAAAAAACTTCTCATTCTCTTCCTACAGCTGTTGAAACTGCAAATCCTCAGGAACATCCCTAGACCTTTCCCTAAGCCTCGAGTTTTATTCCCTCAAACTTCTAACAGTACCTTCAAGTTCTTCAACAACTGCCAAAATCTGATTAACTTCACTTTTGCTTCTTTCCAATTCATCCTGCAAATAATTCAAACTTTCTCCAGACCCAGCAGATTCTTTGTATCTGACTAAGTAATTCCACAAGGATTTTACTTGCACCAGTGTTTAAAGTTTTTCACATGTCTGAATAGCATTTACAACATAAGGCTTATAATCATCTTTGGTATAATTTTCGAAACTTTTGAATTTTTCTTCGCTAAGCTTCTAAGTGACTGCTCTTCAGGGTTTTCCGACTTATTCATATACAAAACTCCTTAAATCTTCCTAGCAACTGGACTCAATCTCTTCCTCATAGTCCTTCGAATCGCTACTTTCACTATCACGATAAATAAGCGAGTACTTCAGACCCTTTTTTTCCTTAAAAGCCAAACTACAAACCTGAGGTGTTTCATTAAAAATTAACAGTATTTGTAGTACTAATCACATCAAGTCTCGAAGGCCTTTCCAAAAATTTCTTGATTTTCGGTCAAAGTCCACTTTCTTCAGGAAATATTTTTTCAGTGATTCTAAATTCCGATCATGAATATTTCTCACTTTTTACTTCTCCTAACGAATTGAGCTATCATAATCCTCGATTCTCAAGTGCTTTGTGAAGTTTTCTCGACGGTTCATCAGCCAGCGCTGCTTCGTGTCTTAATAATCGTTGTTAAGCAGGATTTTTCTGCAGATCAATGCAAAATATCCTAGTTCTTCGCAAACATAACATTTTACTTGAAGTTCTGACAAGTTTCCTTCGTTGCATTGTACAAAAAGTAACTTATGGCTTGCATCGCTTCAGGGAACTTATCAAGTAAATAATTGACGCTGCTTTGACTGAGACTTAAAAGATCTACAAAATCGACGCATATTGAAGAAGCGAATCGAGCTCTTTCAATGAAAAAAGCGATTTCTCCAAAGTAAAGACCAGAGCTTAGAACTGAGTAAATCGAGTTTGTTTTTTCATGGAAAATATCGACGGTGCCGTTTTGGATGAAGTAAAATTTATTTGAAAATTCTCCGTCATTGAAAATCACGTCGCCTGGGGCAAAGGTTTCACTTTCTAGAGCTTTTTTGAGAAGAGAACTGAAGTGAGAGTCGTAGTTTTCTTGAAAAACTTTGCATTTTTTTTTACCACTCCGTGAATGTGGGTGTAAATCTCGTCTCGTAGGGGTTCTGATAGAAGTGAAAGGATCTGCTTTTCGTCGATGTTGCTTTTTTTCTTGTTTTCACATATTCTAAGTAACGGCGAGCATGGAATTGGAGGTCGTAGGGAAGGCTATTTTTCTTCATGTATCTGTTTACTGCGACGATTTGGCCACGGTATGCGTTTGCTTGCTTAATAGAGAACCGATTGAACCGACTGTGTAGGCAAATACACTGCAGGCTAGAATCATTGTGAACATCGCATATAACTTCTCGTTTATGGTGTACCGAGTGATGTCATCGTAATATACAGTTGTCATAGTGGTGAAGCCCAATACAAAGAAGTAATATCCTGAGTAGCGTAACTTTTATCTATAATTTTCGCCGTCGTTACCCAAGTAGTCTGACAAACAGCAGAATCCTGATTCCCAACAAAAAACCACCAACAAGCAGTCCAATGCGCAATAAAAAAACCACAGCAAGTATCCTTAAATCACAAAAGTAGTAGCTAAAGTATTACTCTCAATATAATCTTCAATTTTCATTAAAATTTTTTTCAACTTGGTCAACCTAAGAATATTCAAAAACCTAAAAATTTTAATAAGCCTCAGCAATTCGGAGCCCTAAACAAATTTGAATCTCTACTCTGCTCATCCTGCAAAGCGCCATCAAGAAACCAGGTATAAGGCAAAGTTGAGAACAAGTCAATCCAAAACCAAGCCTTTAGATAATTTTTCGCGATTTCTCTTCGATTCATGATAAGTGACCCACGCGAATAAAACCCTGTATTGAAATTGAGCAGAATATCTAGCATGGACGAAATGGTGATGATAAATTCAATGATATTCCAGACACCTCGCAATGGAATGTCAAAACAAATGCGAAAAGGGACTTCAATTGACTGATAAATGATAAAAATCATTGCGAATAGGTCCCAGGTGACAATCAAAGTTGACTCAGGATGGAAAACAAACTTAAAAATACTTGATTTTTCTGAATTTTCTTCTGAAAGTCTTAACTTCTGAGTCGCTCCATCATCGCGGATCGTTCTTCGCATTGTTAGAGACTTTCGTCCATCATCTTTCAGCTGTCGTGACTGTCGTCTGGGAAAAGCTTGGAGTGTTTTTTTGGATTCAAGCATATTATTATTACAGAATTATTTCTTCGGTCGATTTGAAGAGTTGAAGTTTTGTTATCAAGTCAATCACCTGATCTGCAGACTTGCCTTGGGTCTAAGTAAGTTGAGTACTTTTTACGAAGACTTTTGTAGATATGCAAAACAAATTTTTTCCCTACACATTCCACAACTTATTCCAAGCTTGAATAACCTCACTTCTAAAATCAGCAGATGAGGACTTTTTGAAGTTCTCCTAAAGCTTGTGAAATCGCTTTTTCGAAGGCTTGGGTTAAGATAGAATCAGCCTCTGGATGTTTTTTATGAAGAGGGTTCTGATCTAGTCATAAGTATTTGCGATTTTTTCGAGGTCTTTCGGGTCAAATCTTCCATTATTGAAGAAATGGAGAGGATGTTAAGGTAGAGAAGATTAGTGAAGTAATTGACTAGTCTATTCGGTAGGTATAACTGTATGGCTAGGCACCGTCAAAGGTTAATTCGCAGATTTCGGCTTTTGAGTAGGGTTCACGTCAGTTGCCAAGACTGTTCTTCCACTTTCAGAAAGGATGCCAGATAGTTCGATTATCATGATTTCGAATGGGTCTTTCGGTTTTATTTATTAGTTCAAAGAGAATTTGCTGTTCGAGGTCTTCTTGAGTTATGATCAGGTGAGGGTCTCAGCGATTTTGGACTTCTTTCACTAGAGCCTCAGGCTTTAGCTTTTTTATTCGAATTTATAGGAAGACTACCCTTCCACTTTGGAGTTGAATAAAGAAAAAGAGGTAAAGGTAAAACCTGGACCTGCTTTTCAAGTTCTCCGTCAGGCGACTTTACATTAGCAGGCTTCTTTATTTGAAAGTCAACTAAAAACATTAAGTCAATCTGGTTCTTTAAGAAAAATCGATTAGCTCTTCAGAAAGTCTTTTCCGGTTTCTCAGAAAGAGTCCAGAACAGATCATTTTTGAATGTCTGACATTATCAATTAACTTTGCTGAAGTTTGAGTTAGTTAATCTAGAAAAGGACAGAAAATTCGAGAATCTCTTCATCTTCAATACAAACGTAGATCAGTTTTAATGACTCCTAATTCAAGTTGAGTGAAAATTCAAAGTCACCTCTAATCGCGATTCCTTCATGCTCTAAATCTAGTGCTCCAAGTACTTCTCTCAAATTTGAATCATCTTCAATATCTGAGAGAAGAAGTGAACAGTTTTATAGAACTTTTGTTTTTGACTTTCCAGCTACTAAATTTATTAGGAAGATTAATGAGGTTGACCTGGAAATTATTAAAGAGAAAAGTGTTTGGATAACTAAAAAACCTGGCTTCGAAGGGACAAAATTGGTCATTTGATCTTAATGAAACAGTTGTGCATACTTTTGAGGATTTCTGAGGGAAGAGTAATCGAAATAAAATCTCTTTAACTCAAGGGGTCTCTGCTTGTATTAATATCAAACCTTTTGTGAGGGAATGTTTTAGAGAAGCTGCTAAAAATTTTGGGGTGATTGTGTTCACTGCCAGTGATAATACCTATGCAGATGTTGTATTAGACCTCCTCAACCCAGAGAAGACCTCAATTCACTGGCGACTTTATCGTCAAAGTTGCATCATAGTGAACAATAAGTTTACAAAAGACTTAAGAATTCTAGCGAACAGAGACTTAAAACCATAATCCTCGTCAACAACTCAGTTAACTCCTTCGCCTATCAACTCGACAATGGTATCCCAATAATAACCTGGACGGAAGACCCATGCGACCGAGAGCTATCCAACCTAATCGACTATCTTCAACTTCTTTTAGAAACCGAAGACATGCGATCATTGAACAGATCAGTTTTTCAACTGCATTCATTTTACGACTAAATAAGAGACTATTTAAAAGCAGGCAGGTTATTATTTTAAATCAAACAAAGAATTAAACGTTTTCTTGTTCCACCCTTTCATATCTGAATAAGAAACTGGACTAGGAGACTCTGAAAGGGTTTCTTTGAATCTCGGGTTTTTGGCTACAATGAAACCTTTGCTTTTCTTGCTTGTTGATAACTTGTAACTACCTGGGCCGGGGGTAAAAGAACGATTTTTTTTCATTAATCTTTTTGATTAGTGAATTTCCCATCAGTTCGTCATCACTGATGAGATAAGGGAAGACTTGGAGGAAGCAGTTTCCGAGTTCCAAATTTGAGGAGTTGCCAAAAGTGTCTATGTTTATAGAAATGAGGCTGACCCTACTAAGGAACTATGTAAGTTTGATCGAAATTCACTATTCTTATTATTTTATTATGGAAGAGAGTTATATGAAATCCGATGAAAACTTATTTATCAAAATACTGTTTTATTAACATCTAAAAATTGAATTACACAATTCTTCATATTGAATCTGAAATCAAATCCTAATGCTAATCCTTTCTTACACATAGTAAAAGTCGCAAGAAGTATTATCATGAAGAAATTATGATTATTATTAAGATATTTATTTAAAAAGGTGAAGAATATAAATTTGGATATAACTTATTATAAACTAATAACTATAACAATGAATCAAGCTATCTTCAAAGCTGATAATTCTTCTCTTTATAAATGACTTCTTTTAAGTAATGATTAGGTTTTCAATAAACAATATCTCATATATTAATCATATTAGAGTTTGAATTTCATAAATAAATCTAGAATCATCTATATATTATGGAAGAGAAGCTTATCAAAGTCAAGCAAAGTAGTTTGCTTCTCTGGAAATAAACGAGTTGAAATAATGGACAAGCTTCTACTTCGGATACCTGTGATTGTCTTTGCTGATCGAGGAGCTAACTTAAGCAAAAATTTTATGATAAACTACCAAATTTCGTTTTAGCAACCCAGTTTCTTTGTTCTTGGGTTCTTCCAGATGAGATATTCTACACAGATGGCGATTATCAAGGAATAGTTTTGACGATGTATTTTGATAAAATCTATTTGATCTCTCACAAAAACCTACCTCAAGTGCGAGACTGATCTACAATTTAAATACTTGCACGATCCCTACATTCCCAACAATTCATGGAAAAGAAGTAAATTTTAAATAGACGAATGCGTTTTTATCATTTTTGAAATATATGAAAACACCATAAAAAACAAGGAAAATGATGCAGTTATTCTGGAAATTACTAATCCATCAAACTTCGATGATAACTCGAGGAAATACACCACTCACATAAAAATAAAAATCATTAAAAACAAAGAATTGTACCGAAATCAAAAGATGCTTTCAAATCCTCTAATAATATTTTCTTAAGGATTTATTTCAAGACTTTGTGCTGATCATCATGACCTTTCCAGTAATAGCTGAATCTCTTAATCTCATTTGAACTAAATCCTACATATCACCAAATTTTCTCAACAAACTCCTTCAGTATGAGAGTTGACCCAATAGAAATAAAAAACAAAAGACCGAACAAAAGTAGTCGATGAGGACTTCTGGGAAATTCAAAAATAATTCTGAAAAAGTAATTTTATGAAAAGCTTTCAAAACTCAAAATTTACCTCACTTTTTCCAGTGATGGTCTAAACATTAGAAACCAGATCCTTAACTCAAGAGCTTCTTCATTGAAATCAAACTCACAGCTTTCCGTTTTCGTACTTGTCGTTACAATGGTCTTATATGGACTTGTCGCCAAGAGGACAAAGTTGAACACAAAGAAACTCTAAATAAGCATCTGGACATTTTTCACAGTCATAGATGCCAATTTTTGAATACATATTCAAAGAAACAGTTTTTGTCTTTTAGGAACTATTTTTCTCTCAGTAGTAGCAAGTTTCGAAGCTATCATAAAATAAGCAGGTTTTATTGATACAAAGTTCACAATTTGAAGGGTTTCGACATTCGAAAATACAACTTGTGTCACAAGTTACATATATCATTACTAGGATTTCAGTGAATTTGTAATCTTTTAAATAGTTTTTGGGACTGATGATGAACATATGGAGTGGTTTCGAAGTTCATATTATGATTTATGAAGTAAACTTGCAACTTCCAGAAATATCTTAAAATGAAATCCTTGGCCATCTATTATTAGAAAACTGGATTTTTTGTCGAAATACACTCTGTAGGGATATTACTAGGTTTACTTGGGTAATACAGTGAAAGAAGATAAGGAATAATATACTCATTGATATCAAAATAAACTCTAAACAAATAGTTTACCACTTATCAAGTGAAAGCAGGTGAATTCAAAATCACCTGCAAGTCTCTATTCGAAGTAATTTTCCAAAACTCTTCAGTTTCATGAAAATCAGAAAAAATCAAATCCTAACTCGTTATAATCGATTCACTCTTGATATAAAACCCTCAATTATGTAGAGGGATAGGATCAGCATCATGAATAGCATGATCCTGTACCTAATGTGAAGTTGACATCATTTTTGTCGTGAGTAACTCTATCAATTCTACCCAAATTCAAATCAACAACATGGGGTCAAGAAAAACACATTCATGATCAACAAAAATACTAAAACTAGGAAAATCTCTTAAGCAGAAGTTTCAGTAATGAATGAAATCAGTCTTACAGCTAAACATCTGAAGTATTCAGGACAATAACAATCTTTGCAAAAATAATCACAAAATTTATGTGATGTATGATGAAAGTCAGTCCTGCAAGGTAAAGGAGGGTCAGGCTTACAATCAATATAAAGTTCTGAACAGAGAGCGCATCTAAATTCTTGATAAGTAGCAAGTACCCATGCTTTACAGTCGTTAATATATTGACTGCCACATTCATTTCTTTACCTTCATATTCATTAAAGTAAACGAAATTGTCGTATGTCCAGCCACATCCAGCATGATAGAGAGTGCAATTAACGTAAATATCATCAAAGCTTAGCTGGTAATAGTGCAAATAGTAAATCAGTAGATAAATCTATTGATTTTGGCAACGAGGAGGTTTGAAACTCTATGTAATCATTATCTTAGGTATCTTAAATTATAGCTTGAGAACATGGAGTCAGTGTGCATCCCAGAGCCAGCTGTCTATTGAAATATGCATCAAACCTTCATGTTTCCTTCACTTATTCAATTTAATTTTCCAGAATGTTCACTATACCCCATCAGCAACACCCTTATCTTAACATGCAACATTTTTTCATTCAACACAATACTAAACCAAATTTGAAAAACTTTTCATAAGCCATGCAGATGGCTGAAAAATACCGAAAACTGTACATTATGTGAAGATCCAAACTGCATCAACTGTACATCTTATAAAATTGAATCTTGCTTATCATCTGTTTCAGCTTTGAGCTAGTTGATCAAACATATTTAAATTTGAAGGAAAAGTATTTTAAAACACTATAAAGAAGGATTGCATAAAATGAATGGGCATATGCGATTAATATTTGAGTCAAAAAGTGTACAAGTGCAAACCACGGTATGTTAAAATGAAGATTCCATATGTCAATGTGACAAAGGATATGATAAAGACTTTGAGTGTAAGCACAAGTCTTTTGCATCGGTGAATATATTGAATAATCATAATAAAGTGATTAATTACTGAAATACTTTCCGAGGACTTGAAGGATTCTGACCTACTTGTTAATAAAAAACGAATCTAGTTCAGCCTTAATAAAATCGGTTGGTATTTATATGAGATTGGCTTGGTTTATGATTTCTCAAATGGAACGAATAAATTTTTAGTTTTTTTCAGGATCTTGATTCGCAGAAGAACTCAATTTTTAGAATGAACACTGTTAAAGCAAGTTTTGTTTGATATGAGTGAACATATTTTGAATACTCCAATGCCCTTGATTAATAATTACACTAAAATTGCATATGTGTGCTCAGTTTGAGTTTTCTTAAGAGGATCTCAATAACTTTAGACCTTAAGTGTCTATACCATTTCTTAAAGAGTATCAAGCTTTTAACATACATACTTTATATAGCATGACTTTTTATGAGGTACTAACTGAATTTCTAAAGAGTATTCAAATAGAGTCATGAATTTCCTTAATTTTTGATTTAAAAGGTTTAATTGAACGAATTTAGTATAACTTTTTTGAATAACTACCTATATGCTATCGACCTCTTTAGGAGTTATTATAACAGTGTTTTTTTTTTCTTTTTAAATATTTTAACCTTAGTGCATAAACTTTGGATGAAACCAATTCAGAGTCTTAAAAAAAATTAAAGTACTTTAAATTAAAAATTAATCTCAGGTACCTACTTTCAACATTTTAAGCTTTTTCTGAGGTGTTTATTTGGATTTACTTATTTTAAACAACAAGAAATGCTGCAAATTTTGAAATTTATGGTTATACAGTGAAAATAACTATCATTAATTACTGATTATATAAAATATCAAATTAGTTAGTCTTAATGGCAATAATAGCAATCAACTTTTGGAGATTTGGGAATCTCCAAGTAAATGGTTTTTCTTTTTAAAACCTGAATTTTTGGCTCTGCAAATACATCGGTCTAGGCTGATCCTTAATGTGAGACTCCATAATCGAGAGAATATTCAGAGCTGCATTTGTATCTCTGCACCATGTTGTCGAACAAGATCACCCATGTTAGGGTCTATAGCAACAAATCTTTTAGACGTGTCGATTAAGTTAGCCTTTACAGCTTCATCAAAATAAAGCTCAGTTTTTTTTGGCTTTTGTGCTGTCATTGGCCCTTGTTTTTTTTCTTCAATTTTTTCAACTTTACTCTTTGTGGTCTCGGAGCCAGGAATTTTGATATTCCTTCTTTTTTTAATTGCTTCTTGGTTCTGAGAAGCTAAATCTTTACGAGCATGAATGATTGAGCAACTGACCCCATCAGTTACAATCATATGGTTGAAGACGTAGGCTTTTCCCGGAGAGAGCTTGTGGCTGGACTGATGTGGCTCATTATTAAAGGACTTGAAGCACTTCGCGCTTGTTTCGAAGAGGAAACTCCAAAGATAATCCTTGAAAGAGCAGCAGTAGTTGCTCCAAAGGGACTTTGATCCTTTTTCTGCAAAAAATGAATCATTTAGGAGCTTTTTAGTGAGAATCTCAGTGTCGATTCTGATGCTGCATGGAGTCAGGTCCGTCCTTTGAGGAAATACATTTGGGAGTTTGCATTCCTCCTCATTTTCCTCTATTTCTCTCATCATTCTAACCATACATCTCAAATACTCGACTGGCCTTAATTTCAAATCTTCGACCAAAGAGCCATTGATGCCATTCTTAGGGAGTGCTACTGTTTTTATTTTTTTGATAAATGGATGGTATGCATTTTGAGACTTCGGAACAGAATTTTGATAAATATCTTTTGAAATAGAATGGATACTGTTCAAAAATTCTCGCCTTTCGTTTTCCAACTTTTTCATATGTGAATACTCAACATTTGATTTAGTATTTCTCAGTTTCGATCTTTCTTCCTCGTTTTGTTTGAGGACTTTTTTCTTTTGAAATCTAAAGCAAACGTATCTATATACATATTCAGTATAGTTCAGCTCGATGTTATTTAAGTAAGCAGTCCTCATCGAAACAGTACCTGGTTCACCATTCATCCGAATGAATTTATTGATGAACCTTTGCTCTGACCTTTGCGTATTGATGAATCGATTGAACTTCATCTTTCGCCTGATAGGCCAGTTGTAAATTTCTTCTGTTCTTGTTTTGAAATTTAATTTGGCTTGAACGTACAGAATGAACTTATCGAAGTCCAAACTTTTTCTTCTGAAATCTCCGAGTTGTGTTGGGAGATTCTCAAAAGATATGTCTATATCAGATGCTGTTTTGACATTCTTTTCATGCTCTTTTTCGAGACCCTATGAAATACGTGAGTATTTCCGTGATTTTATTTCAACTCTCCTCTGATTCTGGGTATATCGGAGGCGATCGTACCCAGATAGTTTGTTCAGAGCTTTGAGTTGAAGGTCTAGGATATTTTCTTGCTGCCTTGCTGAGTTTTGTTCTTCTGTCGATTTAGCTAATGAGTCTCTACTTCTGATGATTAACTTCAATTCCCGATTGATATTTTTCAATCTTTTCTTCCTTTTTTTGTGTAATAAAATACTAGAAGCAGCCTGCCTTTTTTTAGCGTATTCGGCAAGTAATCTTCGATCGAGAGCCTTTTTATTAGGGAGCTTTCTCGATATACAATGTAAAAGATCGCCCATGTTAGGATCTATAAATAATCCTTTCATGGGTCGATTAAGTTAGCCTTTACAGCTTCATCAA
>RSEH01000443.1:0-17567 GCA_006503475.1 Stentor roeselii | reverse complement strand
ATTGAAAATAATATTTAGTATTATTTAAGCTCTCGTCTAAATTATGAACTAAAGCTTGATATATAACTCTAAGGTTATATTGAACTAACTAAGATTTTTTAGATATTAAAAATTTTTTCTATAGTACTAAACTATCCGAAATAGATACATTAATACAATAAAAGATATTTTATAATGAACTAATAAAATTTTCATAATTATGTGATAAGGACATGAATTATAATCTCTATTTTTAATATCTAGTAGCTAATTAATTTCCTTTGATTTGCAAAATACAATTTGATTTAAAACTTCAGCCAAATTATTGATAAACAGAAATCTGAAGTAAGGTAGTTCAGGCCTTCTCCAAACACTTAATCATAAAAATATTAAAAGATAAACCGAATGATTAATAGAAAATCTCAAGTAAGAGAAAAAGCCTTTCTTTCTAAACCTAATAATTAAATAATCTTAAATCCAAAAAACGATGACTTATTCAACCAAATGATATATAGAAAATTTTAAGTATGAGAAAATAGATTTTCTCTAAACATTTTAATTAAATAAATACGAAAAGGCCAGATCAAATCACTAATTCAACCAAAATTATTTTCAAATATATATAAAGAGTTGCGTATTATCAAATTCTGAAATTTTTCAATTTGGCCAAAAGCCAAATTATAAAACATCCAATCCTATAAAAAAATAAACTAAAACACTAAAATCATCAAAATTTTTAAGTTCAATTTATCAAATCGATTTATTTGAATAAGTCCACTGGCCTTCTTTTTGATAACAAATTTTTTGATATAATAAATATGAAGAGTATTTTATTGTTGCCTTGCCCTGCTATTAGAAGTTACTAAAATTTTAGAGGATATGCCTGGAATAAACTGTGGACAAGTTTTCAGAGATTATTCTAATAACGGCTGGCATATATGCAAAAAAAACCGGCACCTCTGACTATTTGCTGGACCTGATGATCTAGATGAATCATTAGATAGTTATAATGGAAAAAAGCCTGTGAAGATGATGTGTTTAAGGTCAATCATGCCTTTCGAAGTCAGACAAAAAAGGTTAAACTCCCGATTTCTTCACAGGATGAAAACTTTAAGAAGGAAAAAGTTGCTGAGGGCCGGAACCATGCGATTGATGCGAGTATTGATAGGATTATGAAATCAAGGAAAAGTTTGGCACATAATGCTTTGATCATGGAAGTTATAAATGTCTTGCAAATATTTTGTCCTCAGATCCGCGATATTAAACAGCGCATTGAAAATTTGATATCTCGGGGGTTCTTAGAACGTGACCGCAATGATCATAACTCATATAACTACTTAGCTTAATATTATAAGAAACGAATTAAAAATTATCTACTTTACCCAAGAAAATCCATTATCTTAAAATGCATGCAGAACGTGGGAGAAGATGATGGAGCTCCTTCAAGAAAAAGGCTTATTCGAAGAGATTTTCCGTGACTGAGATACAAGATTTTTAGAAAGGGTTTCCGCCATATTTCAGATTTTAGAAGTTTGAGTTTATCTTATAATGGAAACATTTGAGTTTAGAAACAAGGCCTTCATGAGAAACTCGCACCAAATTTACCAAAGCGAAGCTCACAAGTTTTCTATCAGTCTAAGAAAGTCCAAAAGGCATGATTTTGATATGAAAAGAAGGAACCAGATTTCTGATCTTTTTGAGTATCTTTCAGAATCTTAGTGTAGGCCGTCGAAATTGATTTTTGAACTGGAATATGATGGCTTAGAGTTAATTTTAAAGGAAATGATGGATTCTTCTGATCGTTTTCAGTTCGATCATTATTCAGTGCTTGAATTTTTTGACCGCCTAAGTAAGTCCCCTGAAGAATGTAAGTTGATTGTAAAATTCAACCAGTTAGTACCTCTAATCGATATTGTAGGTGTTTCAGTCAAGACAACGGAGATTCTTCAGTTATTTTTAGAAATTATCTCTAACTACCCAGACGCCGCACTAGAGTTGATCCACTCAGGTCTGATTGATCAGATCAAAACATTTTTAGAGATCATGCCAGAAACACTCAATCTCTGTTCCTATTGATATATCGTCTTGTGTTCTTGTCTCATCGCAATCTAGACTGGCCTACAATCGATATCATTGCTCGTTTCTGCAAATGGCAGCTGTCAATTGGGAATGAAAGTATCAAACTTTATGTTTATCATACGATAAATTTTATCATTAAAAAGAAAAACACTGAATTTATTTGCAAGTTTGTCACTAAAAGAGTGATTTCGGATATTAAAATCGAGAAATTTCAAAGCATTATTTTGGAAATTTCAGTAACATCACAACTGGAGATTTCAAAATTGCTAAGAAGCTCATCAAGTATAGATTGTTGGATTGTCTTGATTATTTGTTGGAAAAGCTGTGCAATATCACAGATAAGATTGTTCATTTATTGGGAAACTTGATTGATTCAAGTCATATTAAGATAATCATCATGCATCAGATTTATAAGAAAATAATTTTATTGATCGATTCCCCTTCTTTTGAGGTACGAAAAAAGGTGAGCTACTTTTTTTATCATTTGGCTATTGGTGCGAATAGCATGCAACTTGATCTGAGTCTCGATTTGAATTGTTTTTGAAAATTAATGACGTGTTTGAGTCTTCTTTTGAAATATCTATATATTATTTGGATTTTTTTTATGAAATTTTGAAGAAAAAGGTGTTCCTTGAAAAGGTCCGAAAAGCCTTTTGCGAAAGCGGATGCCTTGAAAAAGTTGAGAAATTTGAGATATCTGAGAATTCTTATTTCACATCATCACATATTTTGAAGAAATATGAGAATTACTTTCCATATAAACTGTTATTTTAGTTAAAAATTAATTCAATAAACAAGTTTCTTGCATTTTCCAATGATTTCAACTTATTTATAATTTATTATTCTCAAATGCTGAAGATTTCTAAGTTCCTCATTCAAATTATCCTGATATGCTACTGAACAACTCGCATCTTTCCAATATTCTTAACAGGCTCTTTGAAATTGCCTTAAAAATTTATTTATAATCTTTAAAGTTAAAACTATCACTCGTCGTTCTTTTCAAACCTCTCGAATTCGAACTAGGAACGAATCCCTTTTATTTATATTCATTTGTTAGTAGCTTCCTATCTTTTCTAGTTGATTTCTCATTTTTATCGCTTTGCATTCACACTCTTTACTTGAAAACTTTTCTCTCAGCTCTTGGACTTGATAAGAAAGCGAAAGTTTTAAGTTTTTATTTAAAACTGCAGCCTTTCGCAGAGCAGTCAGTTTTTCAAGTGCTCTCTCAAAAGTGACGGCATGTTCAACTTCATGTGGGCGTAGAAAGGGACTGAATTTTGAAGTCCTTCGTTTTCTTCTTTTAATTTCTCGGGCTTGCTTTCGATTTCTTTTCGTGAAGAAGAAGCGATGATTAAGGCTTTTTGCAAAACTTTATTTTCTTCAATGGATCTTGCATTTTTAAAAGTTTTTAGTGTTGAGAGAACTTATTAGTGAATGAAAGAGAATTTTATTTGAGATGAAAAAGGTTTTTAGGTGATTGGATTTTTTATTCTAGGTTTTCGTTTAAGGATAGCGTCCATTCTCTTGATGATTGCTTTGACTGTAACTGAAGCAAAGATCAATCTGATGATTCTTTCTTTTCCTTCTTTCATTGTTCTTCTTGATATTCTTTCGAGCGAGATTTGGAGTTGGCTGATCTTGCATTGTCGAAAAGTTTCTTGTCTTTGATGTCTTGAATCACTTGACGGATTATTGTTAATGCTTTCTTATGGATGTTCTTGAGACCGTTTACTAAAGTTTGAAGGGCACCTTTGATCTTAGAGCCTCCTCCTAGAATTCTTTGAGTAGTGTCTCTAGATCTTCTTACTGGAATTCTGGATAAGCAGTTCAAAAGTCTAGCACTTCTAAGGTTATCAAAGAATGATTTATCTTTTAAGTCCCTGCAAGTATTTTCTCCACTTCTCCAAAGCAGCCTTAGGCATCCTTTGCATGGTTGAGAAGATCTTCTTCAAGGCTCCTCTGACTTTGTCACCTTCTCCGACAATTCTTTGAGTGGCATCTCTCATTCTTCTGACAGGGATTCTGTTCAAGAAACCAAGAAGTTTATGACTTCTGTCATTGTCAAGGATTTCTTTATTGTTCATAGCTTCAACATACTTTCTCCATTTATCGAAACTTGCTTGGGTTTTCGTTTAAGAAGTCCATCCATTCTCTTGATAACGACTCTAACCGCAGGAGAGGCGAAGATGATTCCGAAGCATCTGTCAAAAAAACATTCCCAATAAAGCTTAAGAATAAATCAAGTTTGTGAGGATATTAAAAACAAGAAATTTTATGGCAATTCAAGATCAGCTAAACTTAAGAATTCTCTTGACAGGATTGTAAGAAGGACTATGAAACAAGCAGCTGACAGATTATAAAATTTTCTAACAAGAAAAATATTGAAAAGAATTGAGTCAGTTGACTAAGGTTTGAAGGCAGCCTTTAATTTTGTTATCTCCTCCGAGTACTCTCTGAGAAGCATCTCTCATTTTTCTCTTCACAATTCCTTCCATGCAGCCTTTGACTTTAAGACTTCGGATGTTGTCGAAGAATGATTTGCTCTTGAGTCCTTCTAAATATTTCTTCCATTTCTCCATTGCAATGTGAGGCATGAGAAGTATTGTAGAGTAGATCTTTCTAATTGCTCCTTTAACTTTAGACCCATCTCCTAAAATTCTTTCAGTTTCATCTCTCAAAATTCTTCTTGCGACCTTCTCAAGTTTAGCCTTAAGTTCTCTTGACTTGATTCCATCAACGAATTCTTTATTATTAACAGCTTGAACATACTTCATCCAAAGATCAAAAGCTTGTTTCGGTTTTCTCTTCAGTAGTCGATCAAGTCTTTTAAGAGTTGGTCTTAATCCAGCAGACAAGAAGATAAGACCTTTGATCTTTCAGCAGCTTCTTTCATTGTTCTTCTTTGAATTCTATCAAGTGAGTTTTGAAGTTTGGCAGATCTTGCGTTATCGAAAAGTCTCTTGTTCTTGATGTCATCAACAGTCTTGTTCCATCTTCTCAAGGCTTTCTTGGGAATGTTGTTGAGTCCGTTGATTAAGCTTTGCATGGGACCTTTGACTTTGTTGCCTCCACCGATTAATCTTTGAGAAGAGTCGCGAGTTGTTCGCTTGATGATTCCTTCGAGTGAACTCTTGACTTTGAGACTTCGGATGTTGTCGAAGAATGATTTGTTTTTTATTCCTTCCAAGTATTTCTTACATTTCTCGATTGCAGTCTTGGGCATTCTAAGCATTTTCGAGTATATCTTTCGGATCGCTCCTTTGACTTTCGACTCATCACCAAGGATTCTTTCAGTTGCATTTCTTAAAGTTCTTCTTGCAACTTTGTCAAGATTCGCCTTAAGTTCTCTTGACTTTACCCCGTCAAGGAATTCTTTATTGTTAACAGCTTGGACAAACTTTCGCCATTTATCAAAAGCTTGTTTCGGTTTTCTCTTAACCATTTATATTTATCTAATACTTAAACTAAAACCTATTTAACTAGAATAATCATGATAATTTTAATAGATTTTTGCTCTCCTCCAATTTTTTCGAAGACTCATCTATAAAATATCTCAATTCTTGATTCATAATAGCCAAAGACTCAATAATAGCTTTCTTTGCTTCAATTTTTTCTTTTTTTTCTTTGATTTGAGCTGCGAAGTTAAGATTTCTCAGATTAGGTCCATGCTCATTTATAAAATTAATAAGATTAGCATATGTTGATGATGATTCATTTAGCTCATTAATTTTTTTTTTCCTCTCTGAGATTTTTTTTTCAAGGATCTCGATTTCTATATCAATTTCATTTTTTTCCCTGTTGAGATCAAATAAATTGTCGATTGTATTAGAATTATTTTGTTCAGCTTTTTCACTCTCTATAGTCAAATTCCTGAGTAAATCTTTTCTTGGTTTAGAGGTGGCTTCTAATTCTTGAAGGCTGCTCCTAAGATTATCAAAAATCTTAGTCTCCTCAGCAACCAATTTAAATCCTTCAAAAAGAGGTAGAAACTCTTTATTATAGATATTTTTAAAAGCTTTTATAACTTTATTCATGAATGCATATATGCTTGTTAAATGTCTTATAGAGCAAAATTGAACTAAATTGAGCTCAGGTTCACCTTTAGAATCAAGTTCATACAAATATACCATGTTCTTGTATAAGGTTCCTGGAAAAATATATAAATTTTGACTTTCAATCAAATTGAAATGTTCAGTGTCAAGCACTTTGAAGATTTTTAGCGTAATAGATTTCGCTACGTTATGAACTTCTTCAATTGTAATATCATGCTCGCTCTTGATGCTATTGCAAGGAATCTCGTTTGATTCGCAAAAATCGATGATATCTTTCAGGTCTGGATTGTTCCACATAGCTATTTTTATAAGTATCTTAATTGTACCAAAGATACTCAAATTAACAATTTTACTTTTAATAGGGTATCTTAGGAGTTTGTTTGATTTTGCGATATTACCATCGAGAGCTTCTATCAGTGGGATTAAAAAAATTAATTTTAACTTAATACTTATCAAAAATCAAATAGATTTCTATTCTTTATCATAAAATATCTGACTTATTACATTCATTATCTAGATAACCAAAACCTCTTATTTCAAACTGATTATAATTAATAAAAGTATAATTTAAACACCCTGCTGATTCTTAAAAAAAATCAAGCCTCAGGAGTAACCTTATCAAGCCTGATGATGAAATTTGGCTTATTAAAATTTCTAAAATCTTCTTCGCTATGTAGTAAGAATTCATTTTGAAATCTAAGAAAATCCCCTTAACTTTCTAAAATTTTACCAAGGCGATAATAGTTAATCGCTACGTTGTAAGAATCCATTTTGAAGTCTAAGAAAGTTGCCTTAACTTTCTATAATACTATGCGTTGATTGGTGTGTTGAACAGGGAGTCGAGGTTTTAGAGTAGGGGAGATATGAGAACAACCCCATTTCTGGAATCATTTTACCGGTTTATTATTAATTAATCAGTGCACACTATTTTCCTTGATTCATTCTTCTTGATCTTCAGCTGCCCTTCCACATCTTCACATACCGGGATATGGTCGATTTCAATAAAAACCTAAAGCCGGTTTCTTTTACACACCTATTCGATAGCACTCTTAAACCGATTTCCATATGAGATCCTTGACAATATTGAGTTTTTAAGTCATAATAAGTTCAGTATTAACATTATCGACTTGTGTTCCAGTTTTTCAATATCTTGGAAATCCTTAAAACAACAAAACCAAAAATTTTCATATTCAAACAAGTCATTCGAAACAAAAGCTTATAAAACCCTTAAAAATCTATAAATCCCCCAAAAACTCTAAACATTCCCTACCCATCCGATAAAAGACAATCCAAACCCACCCAAAAATTCAAGAATCCGTTCAGTTACTAATCAATAATAAATGGCTAGCTTGCTCGAAACCTGGCTGAACAGCGAAGTAGAGCTATATAAAAAAGTGACTAATTTCGAAGAAGACTTTTCCAACGGTTACCTCCTGGGCGAGTTGCTATAGAAGTTCAACCAACTTCCGAATTTCCAAGATTTCACGGACCGGCATTCAAAAACAAAGGTCTTGTCGAACTACGCGAGAATGATTGATGTGTTCAAAGGAATGAAAGTGAAGTTCGATACAGACTTGATGAACGCGATAATCCACAAACACAAGGAACAGCTATCGGCTTGATCTACCAACTCAAGATGGCCCTCAAAAA
Organism: Stentor roeselii; assembly: GCA_006503475.1. Taxonomy (NCBI): domain Eukaryota; phylum Ciliophora; class Heterotrichea; order Heterotrichida; family Stentoridae; genus Stentor; species Stentor roeselii. Next base: position 9,807 of record RSEH01000443.1, on the reverse strand, counting down.
AAAATCACCTTCAGTCGACATCAAACTTTTAAAATCAGGAAAAGTGGCAGAACAACCTCCTCTCAAATGCATTAGGCCACCTCGTCCTCAATTCGATGAAAATGGAAAAAAAAATATAATCACTTGTCTGCGAATCTTGAACAAGTCACTAAAAGAAATCGATCTCGAGGATTTCAAGATATTTCTGGGTGAAATGACCAACCGCCGCTTAATCAAGGAAAAACGAACTAAAATACATGAAATAAAATCAACGTCTCAAAAAATCAGAAACTCCAAGTTTTCTCTCGAAAAGACTAAAACCGATTCTCGCCAAAACAGTATGCAGTTCAATATGCTGAAAAAACCTCTGATACTGAGATAACATTCAAAGATATCGATAAATCTGTTTTTGGTATCCACAACTCATTAACTCCAAAATTACGAAGTTTAATAAACTCAATAAACCGTGCCAAGATCAATAAAATGACTGAAGTCATTGAGAGAAACCAGGCTAGTTTAAATATCAACTCAAGTATGAGAATCCAGAGTATATCTCCAATATTAACACCCTGATACCCAATACCCACTTAAAATGTTTTTCATTATGAAAGTGCGCATAAAAGTCAGCAAATTCATCAGGCAGGTTGTAAGTGTCAGAAGTCATATCAAAATGCTTCTTAAAAAACCACTCCTGCATCATTGTCATGTTTCCACATAACTTGTCCTTTCGAGTGATTTCAGTTGAAGATGGAAAATGGTTCACTCTCTGTACTAGGCTCATGTTTTATAGAAAAAGTTGTTTGATGGTCCACAACTCAAGAAAATGCTCCAGTCGTGACCTGTTGAATGAGCAAGACCTGTTTTCAAGAACTGTTTTCACGATTTTCACGAATTTGTAAAAAAACTCGGAATTTTCTGCGTTTGGATCTTCGAAATTTTGTAAATTCGAGGTTTTGTTGAGGTTTTAAGTCCTCGTTTTGGGACTTCGAACGCTTTCAGCGTATTCTAAGAAGGGAGTTGATGATGGTGATGTTAGAAGACCTTTACGTGGAAGGCCGATTCCTTGGAGATCGACTCCTTCCCATCTTTCTTCGTTGAAGGTGTTCATTTGCTTGAATTTACGAAGGCTGGAACCCATTCGGCTCTTTGAGGGAATGGAAATCACACTGAATTGGGATTTGTCCATTTATGAAAGTTGAAGAAAATTGGAGAATTGAATATTAGAGGTTTGAATTATGATTGTGGGAGAATCGAAGATTTTTAGATTGTGGGGTTATTGGGGAGGATTATTTATGTTGAAAGGATTATAGAGTTTAGAGGATTTAGGAATTAGAGAGCTATTTTGGATTGAGGGGATTTCAATGAAATCTAGGGTAGTTTATTTAGTGATTTTTTATATTAAAGAATATGTTATTAACAGTTTCCACAAAATATTGAATTTATTTTATACTATGTATATTAATTGGTAATTTTCTTATTATCATCAAATATCAGGTCCTACTTAAAGCAAAATTGTACAAGATATATAAATAGATTTACTACTTTCTATTATCTGAATAAAAGGGAAATTCACAGTGCTTACTAAATTTAGATTTTATTAGAATTTAAGAGTCGAGTAAAAAGCTAAAAACTTTAAAGGTTTATTCTGATGCTACTCAAAATTCCAAAATCCAAATCAATCTCTTTTGCTCCTCTAAAAACTTCAAAACATCTTGAACCATCATAGCGTTTTCTCTAACTCTACTAGTCTCATAAATCATCATCAAAAAACTCCTAACATGTTCCCTGCAATTCTTAATCCTATTTTTTCCAAACAAAATCTCTTTAAAAATAGGTAAAACAATTTTCCAGTACTTCTCTTCTTGTCAATTTAATCATTTTCATGATACAAATCTTTTCAAGTGAAGTATTCATCATCATAGCAAAAATTTAACACATTTTTTCCCTTGAAACAAAAGACAAAGGCATTCAAGGCACTTTCCAGTCCAGACCTTGAATCCAAGAGCAACAGTTGATTGAAATAATGAAAAAACAGTTTTTTATAAGACTCAGTTATTATCCCAGCCTCAAATTTTTCCAAAGCATTTATCGAGATGACCTTAACCAGTTGATTCACTTCAGAAGATTCAAAAAGTCCAGAACTGTTTGAAACTTACTTTCTTCTGATGAAAACATTTAAAAACACGATTAGTTTTTTTTTATGAACCATCTTCTTAATCCATTCACAAAGCAAATCATGAAAGTTTGATTTAACATGAAGTTCTTTCTATCCAAAAGTGCTTCAAAGGCCTAACTATTCAATTCTCTGATTTTTTCATTTGTTTCGATTTACCCGACCTCAAAATATGAAAGCAAAAATTTTCAGGTCTTGAAGTAAAAAATCAAAACAAAAAGTCCTCAAGTCAGGCGACTTAACACGCTTCAAACTCTCCTGTTTCACCAAATTTTCACTAAAAGTCCTTCGAAGTGACTTGTTGCGAGACTTGGACCTAAAGTACCCTCAAGTCCTAAATAATATTTTGTGAATTTATAATTTTCTAATTTACAATCACCATCTGTAGCATATTTATCATCAATAACATCACCAACAACATGTGCAGCTGTCAATAGAAGAGCGAACTTTTGTAAAGATCCCTTTAAATTTATTTCTTTTATCGAAATAATAAAACCTGTGCCACCTGGAAAAAAGTTGACTAGAGTCCCTGCCTTTGAGTATGGCACTGGAGTTGGTTGAGTATTATCGAATATCGAAGTGCCAGCATCATATTTACTAGTGAGTGCCACATCTCCTAATAAAGAAGTAGATAGTTTTATCAAATTAATAGTATTTTCATTTTTTTGAAATCTTTGAATAGATTTGATTTTTAATGGATAATAGATTTCTTTTAATTTTGATGAAAAATATTAAGATAAAAAATATTTGCTTAGAATAAATGATCTAAAAAATGCTTGAAATTCTTTTCATGAGGGTCGCTTATGGGATTTAATTTGATTGAGAATTTAAATTTAAGAGAATTAGAATAAGAGATAAAAACTGATAATCAATAACTTACTGGAAGTAATTCTCTTATTATATACAATTTATCGGAGTATTAAGGAATATCTAAATTCCAAAAATTTAGTTTATCATAAATTAATCATATCTCTTATATCAGTTTTTGTAATTATCTATATAACAAATTATTATTAATTCAAACGAAATCGATTCAAACTATAAATTATTATCTAACTAATAGCCCCAGCTTTGATAAATACACTCAGGGTATTTATCTTTCCATTTCCTTGCATCTGGATGTTCATTTTCTTCCCAGAGCTCACGCTCCTTTGTCTCCAGATTCCAGATGTGCACTACTTAATTGATACAGCCCTTAATAACCCTCACTTAAATATTGGTTACCAACTTTGTTTTAGGTTACAGTCTTCTTTTGGGTTACCGTCTTCAATAAAGGTTACTCCCTTAGTCAAGGGTTACATTCTTCAATGCAGACTACTGTCTTCTATGAAAATCACTATCTTCATTTAGTTTACAATCTCAATCTTTCATACCTCTATTAATATTACAATGAAATAAGTATTTTCCTGAATTTGTAATTAAAAATTCTCGCGATTTTGAATATAATGTTACAAAAGCCCAATTTTTTTTCACCTGCTCCATTTTATCTTCATGCCTCATATCATTGAAAGCTTACTAGATATAACCTTTCACACTTTCCCTTTCAGTTTCCCTTTTTGTTGCTCTTTTCATTTCTTGTTCTTTTTCTTTTAGAGCTCTGTATTGGTTAAAAAGCTCATCGAGTGTTTGCTGCTTTCGATGAAGTTTTCGTCTTATATCACTTATTTGTATTTTATAGTTGATTTTCATGTTTTTAGATAATTCTCCTACCTCATCTACTAGAAAATTGATTCTTTCCTTTGAGAATTGAGATAAATTTAATTCTGATATGTTCTTTATATTCTTTGATGTTTTTTTCAGATTTTTTATTGCCTCACTTGATGTATTGTTTAAAGCCGTAATAATTCTTTTTGTATCATTTGCAATCTGTAAAATATAATTTTTGATTTTTGACTTTAAAATATTAAGTGGTATTGCATTCAATTCTTCTTTGTTGAGATGCTTAAGTTCGTGATTTTTTTCATTTTCGTGAGTATATGAATGATCGTTGCACCAGTATGTAAGTATAAGGCAATCCTGACAAAAATTTTTAAGTTCCTTAGGACAGTCTTTGTAAGAGCAAGACATATTTATAAATGATTAATTATACATTCAATACCTACTTCTTTGCATAAGGAATTATTTTTTTATTTACTTAGTTGAAATAATCTAAATAATTATCTATTGTAAAGTATTTAATTCAGTACCTTTATTATCCTGAGTCTTATGGATTTTGATGATGAATTCAATAAATATTTAGATTCTTTAACCATCCTCAGAGTGATCAAAATCAACCGATATGAATAGAGATTTCAGATCTGATATGAGATGCGAATAAATGAAAGAATAAAGGATTCCAGAAACTATATTTAGTAATTTATCAAAGATGGAATCAGAAGAATTACTAGGAAATAGTTTTTCTGAACAATATTAACCCAATAGTAAGGAAAAATAAATCGAACCATATAAGCCATTATCAGAATATGTTATTTCATTAAATTTTATTTGATAATATTGAAACAAATTAAAGCTAATAAAAAAGAATTACAGGCAATTTGTTTCAATTATTATCTTGATATATAACTAATACCCCTAGTCTATAAAGATTCACTCTTTGCAGACTATATAACCAATATTTAAATAGTAATAATCAAGTTATAATTTAATAATTCGACATGTTTTCCATTCTCAACCATAAGACAAATATTATTATTGACTGATTTATTTTTTTAAAGCCAAGACTTTTGACAGAAAAGTATTTTACATCCATGTAAAAACCGATAAAGTATATTGTACTTACTATTATCCTGATGAAGCAATATTCAACAAAAATTAAACCTATAGTCAACGCTAATAATAAAACAACATCAACCAAAAAATGTAATATTTTTATATAAGTATTTCTAAGATAATTGAATTGTGTAAACAATCAAACAGAGAATTTTTTAGTAAAAAACTATTAATTAGTTACTATTGAATATAATATACTTTACATATTTCTTATGGTTAAAATATCTCAAAGTTAACAAAAAATTCATATAAGTTTAAATTTTCATTAAGAAAAAATATACAGAGAAAGCATTTGCAGAATGAGATGAAAAGTCTCCACTTTAACTGATTTAAGTTTGATATTGCATTTACTATAATAAAAAATACTAAAAAAATTCCCAATATTTAAATAATTCCATAATAAGGTGTTTCATAGGATAATTTAAATAATGATAGAAGTCCTGGAAGATTATATATTGGATAAATGTTTCTCGGATCATTCCTTAATAAGTATTTGGGTATTTCAAATCATAAATGATCCAATTATAAAAAATAAGTGCTACAGTTATGTGATAAAAAATATCTACGTAACTGGAAAAATTCTGCTGATCAAAAGATATGAAAATGAATTGATTAATCCCGAGATAAGTTATTAGTCTTATTGAAATATTGTGAGATTATGAATTTTTTGCTATCTGGTATAAAGAAAATGAGAAAAATGGAGTTTTGGCTGATGGGTATTCAAAAATAGTATCTTAGAATGAACATGAATATAAGCTTAATAACAATAAAATTTGATTGACCCTTAATTAATTTTTTTAGAATTTTTAGTTAATATCAACTATATATCTATCGTTTTTCCTTAATCTTAAGACGGATAAGCTTGAAGATTTATAGCATATGAATAAATTATTTCTTCACAAGAGTAATAATTTTTATTAATCTTGGCTTATAAAGAATATTTCTTTTAATCCGAAAATTCAATTTTATTGTGATATAAGTGTATCTGCACCAATGAGAATGAAAATTCACCCTTGAAAAGTGATAGGCCGGCTCATATGATCCAGGTGTTCCGTTGTTACCACCAAGTATGAATTCGCCACAATTATCAAAGCCGTAGTTACAAAACTCTTAACACTTCCTAATGTGAATTTCCATAGTTTAGAAGTCTTTCAGGAAAAACTCTTATCGATTGGTGGAAGTTCCAACAAAATCAAGTTTATTTTCTAGAATGACATTAAACAGTACTGGGAAACTTTATATAAAATTCCTTTTAAAATAGGAAAAATCGGGATTACTCATGATGCCATCATTAATGATATTGCGAATTTTGTTGAAATAACTTTAAGTTTTATTTTGAATTCAATTTTTCGAATAGGTCTTGCAAAGCTAATCTTCTGGCTACCGAGACATAAATATTTTTTCTTTTTTAAACTTGCTCGATTTCTTTTCATTGGGAGAATGGGTATTGAAGAATAATAGATGATAGTAAATTAAAGTTTAGATTTAACTAAATGAATTTAATAAATAGTAAGGATGATATTCAAGTCAGTTTTTAAGGAATCAATCAAATTCCGCTAAATTGGCGGCGTTAATTATAGGAATATAATATTATAAATTTTATTGCTAAATTAGATAGAGGGTAGCATTTATTATCTTAATAATCAATGTGACAATCAAACTTGATGGTAAAATTTTAATACTGGTTCAAAGTCTTTCCATCATTTAAGTGTAAGCGATTCACTTCTCGTAATGTCTCTTCATTATTTCTATGAGAGATTATAATCAAAATTACTAAGCATGCTTTATAAAGCAGGAACTGTTGATTAAATAGAATTCCTTTAAAAAGCGAATTGATACAATTTCCCCAGTTCTTATTAGAAAATTCTCCAACCAAAAAACCTACTTTTATGAACAAGACAAAAGAAATAACATTTAAAGGTTCATAATCCAAGTATTTAATGATTTTGGCACATCAAACAATATCGACATTTGGATATGTTTGCATTTTAACTGATTGATATCTATTATTAAGTCTTTAAACCTATAACTTAAACTTAACCTAATTGTTTCGTTTATAAATGGTAAGTTCTAACAGCCAAAATATGAGACTTTTGGTGTGATTCCCGATAAAATTCTGAAAACGGCCAAGATACATTATATAATTCCTGAAAACAAGTTTCACAGAAATTAACAGATTCGCATTGAACACATTTATACCAGTTTCCATTTATTTCACCTTCTTTAACAGATTGATGATTCCTAAACCCTCTGCAATAATTACTTCTTGGACGACCATAATGATCAGCCGAATTGAAAACACTGTCCTTTCCGTATAAAACCTCATCAAGATTTTCACATTTAGGTGTAATTCTATAAAAGTAGTGAGGATGAGAATTACCAACTTCTTTTCTGCTTCGATTATGGCACTTCTGACAAAGATAACAATTAGGCTTACAAAAAACGCATAAAAACTGAGTCATGTTAGATTTAATCCGATTACTACACAAACTGCATTGATTCCCTCGAGTGATGGTTATTGTTTCAATGTAATCAATATTATTATCAAAATAAGGAAATATTTCACCTAATTCACTTAGAAACTTTTCAACTGCGTACTGATAGTTAGATATTAAACGGCCAAATACTGAGAAGGAAAACTTAGAAACTGGTTCAGATCCTTTTTCCATCCTGAAACTGTGAACTGAGACTAAGTTCGGATGAGAAATTTTAGGAAATTTTAATTCAAATTCTTTCAACTTTTTGTTACCTCTCGTCATCATTTCCATTTAAGTTTTGGTATCAAAGTCCCTGAGTTTACTTTCTTCAGGAGTAGTAACTGTGGGGTCAAATGGAAAGTCTTGTATAAGGGAATTGATGTAATATTCCCAGTTTCTATCTGAAGGACTTTACTTTTATGAACAAGACAAAAAGCGACACGTGAGTAATTTAAACAAAGTTCCTCATTCAAGTATTTAAAAATCTGTGGATCTAGCCAATAAACACTAATATCAGGATATTGCTGCGTCTGAACTGCCTCGATGTCTTGTTGATAGTTTATTGCAAAGATCTTGACATTCCCTTGCCAATGTGGGTTTCTTTGAAAGACGCTTTGAATGTGAGACAATGACAAAGATGAGCCCATCTCAAAAGACAGCCAAAACATGATCATATGAAAGCAACAGTCATTTTCATTGAAGCGAAGAACTGTTTTTTCTTGGGTTTCTAACGATTTGACTTCAATCTCAGGACATATGAATCCTGGTGCTCTTTCGTATAAGTCTTCATAATCAGTGGATTCATTTTCTTCACTTGCATCTTCGTACATGATAAGTTCTATGTACTCATCCATCAATTTAAACGGATCTTCTCGGTTTAGTAAACTCTCAGAGGAGCTTTTGATGGGTTTAGTGCAGTTTTCTTTATGTTTTTTTATATAAGTTATTGTTCTGACTGCATCAGGCCTGTCTGGATTACTTAGGTAACGACTTATTCGACATTCATAGGCCTTTGGCATTTTTTGAGCTGCTTCTAACCTGCTGAACAGGTCTTCTGAATATTTTCTTAGCTTTTCTGACATTTTTATAGGATTTATTAGACTATTGAATTATGAGTTCAGATAATTTTTTTACAGTTATTTGATCATAATAAATTGAATCCATAATCGGTTGTCATTAAAAATTCTTAAACTCTAAAAAATAAATCTTATAAAGGCTATTTTTTCAAAGTATTTAAAACCTTTAACACTTTTATATCTGCTTTAATAGACTCAACTGGTACAAATTTTCATTACTTGTAACAGAGACTGAGTGTATCGCGTTTTCGAATAGTTCAGTTCTTCCTACTTTCCAGATTATAGCAACCCTGAAATTCATCCCACTCACAACAAACCTGCGATCTCTTGAAAATTTGCAGTGATAACCCAACTCAAATACTCCTTAAAGTACTGATTTTTTTTCCATTCAAATCCGAAATTTTGGGATAAACATCATAACCTTCATTAAGAATAAGCTGGTAATCATGAGAAAAGTGTGCTGATCCAAATCTTATGCGCCTTGAAACTTAAAATTTGTTTTCACAGTTCAACATCCCACAACTTTAAAACATTTTCATCCCCACTAACAGAATATTTGTTAATTTTTCAAGACTATCATACTTGTAATAATAAATTAATGTATTATTTAAAAAATAGGATCTTTTTATTATGACTATTGTATAAAAATTATGTTTAAGTATGTCAAATTCTATCTAGAAATGTTTAATTCATCAATATTTAAAATATATAATTATGATTATTAAAAAATAAATTTATTTTGAACTTTTTAAAAAACTTAGAAAATGCTCCTTATACAGGTTTTTTGATCGATATGTTAATAAAATTTTGACAACCTGGCTTCAAGTCTTAAAAATTTTTCAAAAAATGCTAAAGCCTTTCAAATTCAAGCTGCAGTCATTACGAAGAACATTCAAAGTTTACTGCTACTCAGTTACAGTGAAAGCAAATGATAGATAAATTGAGACTCTTCGTTTCAACTAAAAAAGTATAGTCCAAAAGCATTTCACCTAAATCAAAGTTCCTTTCTGATCCTAAGTGCTTAAAATACTTGAAATTCTAAAAAAAAGGTGCCTGCCCAGCCAAAGTACTAAAAATATTTTACATGAAAATAGCAGTTCTGTTGACTTAACTAAGAGAAATTTTTGTGATATAGTATTTAATAGGTAGACTTTTCAAGCTGCAGAATTTTTGACGATAATTTCGTGATGAAAAAACTCTGCTATTCGATTTAAGAAATTTAGAAGCTGGATTTGTACTTCAATATTGGGTCTAGTAATTTTTTTGTAAAAAAAATCAACGATTTTAAACTTTTAAGCTAGTTTCAAAAAGTAGTTGTTTATTTTTAAGCCTA
>RSEH01000442.1:0-17591 GCA_006503475.1 Stentor roeselii | reverse complement strand
TGATTCTTGTCATTTTCTTCTTTATATCCTTGATTCCTTACCTTTGCGTTTGTTGCGTAGTCAGTGCTGCTGTTGCAGTTGCAGTTAAAGGGAATTAATTAGATTAGTTTCAACCAAAAGAATTTGTCTGAGTTTTCTATAAGTATTATTTAAATCTATTTGATGAATTTATAAGTAATACATTGAAATGATTTCAAAGTAGAAATATTATGACTGGTCTTCCTTAAAAATTATATTTTTGGTGATTAGTGCTAAATAGTTTGTCCAATAATCTTCTCTATAAGAATATTTAATACCTTCGAACTGATGATTATAAAAATGTCAGGCGAATACAAAGGAGTCCAAGAAAATACAATCAGAGCTATTTATTTCTTACAATTTGTTTGGATAGTTGTCTTCGCTATCATTATCAATACAGATGGGGACTGTACTCAACCTATTAGACTTTTTATTAAAGTTCTCATGTACTGCTTTATAGTGAATGTTTTAATTGCAATCGCTAGCTGCACAACAACTCTTCCAGCTGTTGTTTATTACTCTCAAGCATTGATTCATTTATTTGAGTTCATTTGGTATATTATTGGAACAGTTTGGTTCTTTAAAGATGATACTTGTGAAAATGATTGGTATTCTGGATATATCGTGGCTCTGATTCTAGTTATTTTCTTTTTGTGTTCATTGATTCCTTATCTTTGCATTTTTTGCTTAGTCGGGGCAACACTAGTAAAAAAATTTAGGAGCTAAGTAGTAAGGCTAGTTAAAATGAATAGAAATAAAGGAATTGTTTGATATTTTCGATGGAAAAAGTCCTCTCTTTATTATTAAACTTAAACCTTCATATAGAGTTTATTAGAATAAAGACTTTAATTTCCCAACTATTCTCTGTAATTAAGTATTAAAGATTATAAAAATGAACGATGAAAGGCAGGATTATGTTAAACTAGAACAAAATGATTTAATGAATACTTTGGAAAGAAAGGAGCCAAAAGAAACTTCAGAGGAAAATCTTGTTAGAAACAAAAAAATTAGTTACTTGGTTTTTTTTCTGTTGTTTAAGATAGCATGGATCGTAGTTTTCGCTATTATTTTAAATAAAGAAGGAGACTGTGGCCAGCCAATTAGACTATGGATAAAAGTTCTGATGTACTTCTTTATTGTTGATATCGGAGTCACACCTTTACTAAAAATTAAAACTTTTTCATCATTTTTTTCATTCCTACGAATATTTATTTATGTCCTGGAATTCATTTGGTGTAGTATTGGAACTGTTTGGTTCTTCAAAGATGATGACTGTGAAAATAAATGGAATTCTGGATATATAGCTACTTTTGTTCTTGTGATCTTATTCTTCATTAGCCTGATACCGATTTTTTGTTGCTGTTGTGTAGTTATTTCTATGCCTTTGGTGAGTAGAATCCGATTGGATATTTTAAAATAATTTTAGTTGTTTAAATAGAATTTATAAACAAAAACTTTTCTTTGTTAATTTATCAACCCTTGGCCTCATATTTAACAAAAAAATCCTAATTTCCACAGTTTTAAGTAAATTAATTAATCTCTAATCATTTTTCTTTATACTGCTTTTCTTGATTTTCGGACAAGATTTCTTAGAATCTTTGATTTTTTTTACAGATTTCAACTTTTTTCTTTTAAAAATTGGTTCATTTAATTTCTTCTCCTTTGAATATTCGCAATGGCACATTTTGATATGTTGAATAATATCTTTATTGTACCCTTTCCAATAAACTTTGAGTTCAGCTGCTCTTTCAAGACATTTCTTTTTCTTCAAATGAGTTCCATCTTTGACATGCAGAGTCTCTAAAATTTGGTTAATTTCATCAAAAAAAGGAATAATTCTTTCTTGCTGTTGATTATTTTCTTTGACATAGTGGCCGAACTTTGACTGGCTTATATCAGACAAGAAGCCTTTACTGATAAAAAAACCTTGACAAAGATCTAAAAATTTTCTTTTTTGTTCTTTAAGCTCAAGGTCATCATGTGTATCCACAAACCCTTCCGGCAATTTCCTGAAATTCAAATACTCAAAAACCTCTTCAAGTAAATTCCCTTTAAACTCTCCAGCATATTCCCTACCCTTTTCCTTTTTTATCTCATTTTTCAAGGCCGGTAGTAAACTCGGTCTTTTTTTAATTCTAGAGACTTCTTCACCCTCATTTCTTTCCTTCCTTTTCTGCGGAACGAAATAACTTTGCGCCATACTATAAGGGGGGTTAATCTAATTCTATTCTGGTATTAAATAATCAATAATTCCAACAACTTCTAAAGCCTGAGTCTGTTGTTTAAACTCTTCTTCCACTTCCTTCAACAGTTTTTTGAAGCAGTTAAGTAAAGCTGCATTGATATCAGTAAGTGCAGAGTACATATCACAAACAAGTAAAGCAAGAGGAAGGACAGTACTAGAGTACTTCGGGTTATGAATTTTCTTGCAAATCCAGGCAAGAACCTTACAAATAGTTGCAGGGTCTCTCGCGATTAACGCATCTTGAAGGCCGTTCCTCAGAGCAAGTTCCTGTAAGATGCTGATGGTTAAATCAACTCGATCAGTGTCAAATGCCAGGTCAAGGACTTCGCCATATCTAAACTTCCGAAACAAGATATCATATTCCCTGATCTTCTTTTTATACTCGTTGTCTGCAACGATTTCATCATTTTCCTGTTTAGAAAAAACACCTCTGTTAAAATATCTGTAATTTTTCACTGTTTCTTCAGGTAACTTCGCATGGAACTCTTCCCATTTCTTTAAGTAAAGAGCTTCTGTTGGGTCTACTTGATTTAAAAGTTTGGATTTTGTTTTGTTTTGTCTCACGGAAAGCTTACCGTCAGCCATTCCGACTATCAAGTGACTGTCGTTTGGAGAAAGCTTTGCACTTAAGATTGGTTCTGGGTATTTTAAAGTGTATTCAACGGAAAAGTCACTCAAGTTGTGGATTTTTAAACTGCAGTCTATTGAACTTGTTAGAAATTTTGAAATGTTTGAGTTGAAACTCATACTTGTTATGTTTTTGCTGTGGGGAGTTGATGAGAATATGGCCTGGTCTTGGCGGATGTCCCAGACTTTGTAACTCACGTGGCCTGATGAGATTAGAAGGGGACCTGATGAGAGGAGAGAGGAGATTGGACTGCCATGGTCGTAGGTTTTTACCAGCTCACCTGATTTGCTCCATAGTTTTAATTTACTATCCATACCTGCGGATACTATCAGATCTTCTATTGACTCAACTGCTCTAGGGTAGTCATCATGAGCCAGTACTTTCCAAATAACTTTTTTCTGACTAATATCCCAAAAATTCAAATAAAAATCATCACTACCAGTAACCAAATGAGTCTTATCAACAAAAGCACATCCATAAGCCGGTTTCTCATGTTTATAGCTCCTAAGCAAGGTCTTAGTACTAACCTGAAACAAATTAACCGACCCTTCAATATCCCCAGCAGCGAAAAGTTCCCCATCATTTCTGAAGCATCCTCCAATTGTAGTATTTCTAAAGCGAGTCAACGAGAACTTATTGGAATTATCATAAGTAAAAAACCTTACACGAGCAGAAGCAGTGACAGCATAAAGCGATTCAGAAACGGCGATGTTAGTGATTGCTGAATGGTCTTGTCTAAGAAAGGTGTTCTTGTAATTCTTCCAGATTCTCGACTGGCTCGCCTCAAAAATCGGCTTTCGTGGAAACTTCACGATTTCTAAGGGAACGTAGTCGGCCATTGAAGTTAATAATGAATGTTAAGAGGTTTTTAGGAAATGCTATCAGGCAGAAACTCTTGAAAAGGTGGAGAGAGGAGAATGTTTTTGTTGAGAATGATAGTCATTTACATAGTAGAGGAGAAAATAGCCATTTTAGGGTTGTTGTTGTTTCTGATGAGTTTCTGGGAAAGGGACCTGTCGAGAGGAGAAGAGAGGTTTTTAAGTGCTTGGATGAGTTTTGGAAAATTGGAGTTCATTCGATTTCGGTTAGTGCTTTTACTTTGGGGGAGTTTCAAGGGAAAATACCCGGTCCAACAGGTTGCATAAACAAAAAACAGTAAATAATTAATTAATGAACTTCAACACCCAGCTTTACCTGATCCTATCAACTCTCTATTTCTTATCAGTCTCCTTACTATCCCTCCCTGCCATTCTAAAACCAAAAAAGCAAGAATCCTCCGTAGAATCCTACTCATCCCCTAAAAACACCTGTTCAACTCAGCCCTCATCAAGTAGATTCAACTACAAACGTGCAGACCTGACAATAATAATCCCAGAAGACGATTTAATAAACGTTTCAACCCAAGGCGAGCTAATCCTTCTTTTTTTCAAACAAAACTGTTTCCCTTTCTCCCTCTTCAAATCAAAATCTGTAGGATTAAAATTTCAAAAATGTACCAAATTGTTTCTTGTGATAAGTTTCAACCTCTGCACATCAATTTTACTTCTAAAGTATTCAACTCTCGCTTCAAGCAAACCTGACTTGTTTATTGTCGGGCCTCTTATTTGTTGTGTTGGCGGCTTGGTCTTTGCAGCAATTGTTGCAGCGATAAATGGAGTGAAAATTGAAGGAAACTTAGGAAAATTAGTGAAAATTATTCAAGTTGTTCTTTTTTTCACTTCTTGGGTTTTGGGGCTTTCTGTAAATATTTGGGTAAAGGTAAGTTTTACTTAGGGTGTTCCGAAAAATGACTACTTGATTTTTGTAGTGATTGTCTTGATGATGGAGATTTTTCTCTTTGAGTTCGTGAGGACTTCTTTTAAGTTCACCTTCTACGCCTGGTTCAAGGCCGATAATTCAATATCTGAGTATTTAGAGCGGATTTAACTAACCTTATTATTCCGAATCTTAAAAAATTTATCTAAACCCTCATATTCCCCAATCCAAATAAAATGGACCTAATCGAACTAGCAGAAAAAGTAGAGTCCTCAAACGTAGTCATCCCTCCTGAATACGTATCAAAAACATTTGAAAGCAAAGGATGCTTGACTTCAGACCCAGCCTGTCACAAGCTGGTCTCAATCGCGATTCAAAGTTTTTTATCTGATACTTTAAACGAGGTACTTGACGTGGTAAGTGGAAAGCCGGTGACTTCTTTAAACACAAAAGGCAGAGACCAGAAGCTTACTCTTAACATGCGAGACTTGGCAGGTGCTCTTGAAACTTTAGGAGTCAAGGTGGAAAAACCTGTATTTTACGCAGATAAACCTCTAGGCTCTGATCATAAATAATCACTGTTAGAAGTAGTTCTTTTTTCATTCAAACTTCCTAAGAAATGGAAAATTTTCAAACATATCCAGTAAGACCTACCCAGGAGCGATGTAATAAACTTGGAATAAAACCTCTTCCTGAAGTTCTCATAGTCCTTGCTGAAGAAAGTCCTTTTCTGCAAGTTAAATCGAAAAACTTGGTATTTTTAAATAGACAGAAGAAGACCACTCAGCAATTATTTCAGTTGTCTCGCAAGATCTTCCTTATTTGCAAGATTTGCAGTTTTCAGGACAAGAGTTTTCATCTTCAAGTTTTAAAATTTTGATGAAATCGATTTCATGTTCGAAGTACATTAAAAAGCTCTGCATCACTTCAAGTCACCTTTCCAGTGATTTTTGCAAGGTGTTAACATCGTCGATAGAAAAGACGAGTTTAGAGTACCTTGACCTGAGTGGGAACTTTTTAACTGATAATCATTTTGGAAGTCTGCAAGGTTTATTCGCCTCATCTTTGAAAATCTTGAATTTTGACAGAAATGAATTCAGAGACTGCAGTTTTTCATCAGAACTTGAAAAAAACTCGCAATTGTTACAATTTTCATTAAGTGACAACCCGTTGACATACTCGTCAGTCATCAAGTTATTAGAGAGTCTTCCTGAAAATAAAACACTTTCGAGTCTAGCTTTTTTAGGAATTCAATTCAAAGGAGCTGCTCCAATAAAAGAAAACTCTTCAGGATTACTTGACGCAGAAGAAGGACTTATTTTAAAGTTAGCTTACGTGTTGAGAGGATCAAGTTTGAGTCACATCGCTGTTGACATCAGTCCTTGCAATGAACTTCAGCTGAAGGAACTAGAAAATACTTTAATCAAGCATAATAAGAACCTTGTGGGACTTGAAAGTCGACTTATTGACTGGAATAACTTGCCGACTGATAGTCCTTTGGTCATGATTGCCTTGGCTCTTAAGGCGAATAAGTGGATTGGGTCTAACTCTTCAGCGCCTGTTCCTATTGATATTAAAGATATCGTGAAAATTAAGGAAGGGATCAATGCGTTCTTTTTCTCTGATGATAGCCAAGTTAAGGTCAGTGGAAAAAATTCGGTTAATATCACTGAAACTAGTGAAGAACTTTTTTCTCCTCATCCTAGTCCTCACTTCGCTATTAAAGAAACTTGGGAAAATAAGGGAAAAAATAAGAAAAATAACTTTCGTGAAAAAATTGAGAAAAATGAGTTTATCATTAAAAATGATAGGAAATTTATAAGAAATGAAGAAGAATCAAGAGATTCTCAAGAAAAAATAAAGGAAAATACTTCAGAAATCACTAAAAAATCGAAAAACTCGATAAAAATCACTCAAATTTTTGAGTACTTCGAAAAAGTCATTGGGAAAGTAAATGAACTTGACGGTAGAATCATGAAGAAACTAGAAGGATTTGAAAAGAAAATAGAAGAACTAGAAATAAAAGACCAAAACAAAGAAAACCAACTTTTAAATTTCCAGAAAACTTTAAACTCTTTCAACGAACGTCTTTCCACAATAGAATCCCGAATAAACCCAGAAAACCCAATAAAAAACTTAGAATCTTTAAATTTCTCAAGCAAATCTCCAGTAAACGAAAAAAAAGTAGCAAACATCGAAACATCAGTAAAAAAACTTTTCAGTAAAATAAGAAACATCGAAGAAAGGTCAAAAGAACCCATCGAAAAAACCCTTATCAATAAATTCGCCTTCTTTGAAGACCGTCTCAGTCAAATCGAGAAAGTTTCAGGGTCTTTGTCAGGTTTTAATAAAAATGTTCGAGAAACTGTGAAAAAAGTGAAAAAAATCGAAAATATTTTAAACTCGCCTTTTACTCCGAATCATAAAAAAGACTTGGAATACTCGTCGCCTAGTCAAAGCAAAGAGTTTAATAAAAGTGGAGCTGAATATGAAAGTGTTTTAATTGGAGCTCTTATGGATCGAGCTAACTTTAGCTTGAAAAGTAGTCCTGATAGACCGATGAGTGCCTTGTCTTTGCATAGTTCTTTCACTAGAGCACCGAGTTCTGACTTGAAAGAGTCTTTAAGGAGAAGAGGAGTTGTTTTGAATAAGTTTAAGTAATGTAATATAAGAAAATACGAGAGAAGTATCAGTATCTTAACTTTATCAATATTTTAAGTTAAGCTAGCCAAAGATTACTTTTAACTAATTTATTATAAATGAATAAAAAACTGCTCAGACAACAAGTCGACGACGTAATCTTCAGATAGTTCTTCTCAAAAACTAGATCACAGCACTTAACAGCCTGGCACCAGTACCGAAAGCAGCTAAAGAGCACATTAAAATCCCAGAAACCATCTCATCCTTCAACAAAGTCCAGCTCCAAAAAAGCCTTATCAAGTCCTTCGCCTCCTCTCACGAAAACTAAAGAATTCATCGACCACTTATTTAAAAAATCTGCCAAATCCGACTCGAGTCTTGAGTCACTTTCAGAAATTGTAAAAAAAGAAGAGAATCCAACACTTTCATTGAACTTTAATAGTCTACCCGCTCTCCTTCCGATAAAATCGATTCAAAAGATTAGAAATCTGTTAAGGACAACTACTCCAGATGGAGAGTACCTAAAAGAGCTGTTGCTTCTTTCAGAAGATATTCAAAAATACAGCAACCAAAGCAACTTTTCCTAATAAAAACAATTTATTAATCATTCTTCGTCTTCAAGATTTTTAGAATTTCCTTCTATGTATTATAAAAACTTTTAAATAATCATTCTTATGCTACTAGCTTTTCAATCTTTCCTTCCATAATAATAAAAACAATTACTAATCATTCTTCCTCTTCAAACTTTCCACACTTTCCTTCCATTTACAGTTCCAATTTTCCTCATCCTCCAGAACCCTTTTCATTTTTCCGAGACATTCCTTAACTTTCGCTTCAAACACAATCGAAAACTCTTGAATCGTTTTATTTCTCATAACAATAACCAATTTCTGCCCTTCACCCTTATAACTTTGAACAGCAGGCAAGTCACTAGGTGGTAAATCTCCAGGAATTCCAAAATTACTAAAAACAACAGTATTCCAATTTTTTTTCTTTCCTCGAAAATCTCCAGATTCCGAAGATTTTCCAGTTTTTTTTTTACTCATCAATTGTTTGATATGACTTCTTTTGACTTCTGGAGCCTCATCTCCAGGTACATATGAAAAATCATCATAAATGAAAAAAACATCAAAAAGATAAAGAAGTACTTCTGAGTTGTTCTGTATTTTTATACGGAAAGATTCACTGATTTCTTTTGAAGTTCTGGAAAAGTCTGAGATTAATTCGGTTAGAGAGGATTTTACACGTTCAAACCTTTCAATTTCATTTGAATTTAAAGTTTCAAGTTCAAGGGCACAGCTGGGGTTTGATAAGTTGGGTCGAAGGGCTTTTGAGTGTTTTTTTCTCATTTTTTCATCAGGAAGATAGTCTTTTTCGAACTTTTGCCCGATTTTTTCACAGAGTTCTTGAAATTGGAATTCAAAAGAAAGTTGTAAGGACTGTAAACAAGCAGGAACAATTAAAGAAAGACTTTCTAATAGTTTTAAACAAGTTTCTCTTAACACCTTGCATCTGTTAGTTCTGAACTCTTCAGCGTAGTACTTCATGAGTTTGTAATAACGATCAACAGCATCAGGTAAAGCTTTTCCCGCATATAACTTTAAAGACTCTTCCCTGGCATTTTTTTCAATTTCCGCTATTTTCTGTGTGAAATTTCCAGGATTTTTACTAATCGCCAATTCTTGAAGTGGTTCATAAAGAATTTCAAGCCTCATAGCTTCTAAATTGACTTCCTCAATAGAAGCTCCAATAGAACTTTGATCTTCTTTCCAAGTAATTGTCTTAATATTCGGCAAGTTTTCATCTTTAAAAGCTTGAACATGATTTCCATACTTCTGGCAACAAATCCTAAAAGAAATCAAAAGTTTTCTAAAAGCAATACAAAGACTTGGCTCTCTTCTATAAAATTCTGACTTTTTCGATAAGTTTTCTTGAAATTCAACAACAAGTTCATGAATAGACTGAAGAATTTGTTCAATACCTTCCTGAGCTTTTTCACATTTTGTCATTTCAGCTCTTATTTTTTCTTGCGCTGTTCTTTTAGGTGCCCCGTATTTTTTTCCTATTCCTTCTTTCGCTGCGAGGCCTTCCAGTGAGTTGCCGTAGTCCTTTTCAAAAAGTCGCACAGGGTCTAACCTATCAGTTTCAAATTTTTTTTTAAGTGATTCTAAAGTCTCTCTTCTTTTGTTACATTCAGACTGAAGAGAATCTTGCACGATTTTCGCTTTAGAACGATAATATTCTACTTCTTTTTCATCAAAATCTCCACCTTTTTCAAAGAGAATCAGGTTGTTTAGGTAGTCTTCACAGGAATTTATTAGTTTTTCTGGAAGATCTGATGAAAGCTCTTCAAGCTTTTGAATTATTTCAGAACCTTTTTGGAATAAAGTCATTTCTAGGTCTTTGCTTTTTCGCATTAAACCTTGGAATTCTGCAATACTTGTGCTTTTTGGAAGTTGAAGGCGAATCGCGTCTTGTTCTTTTTTGTATTTTAGAAGGTTTTCGTTTATTTCTTTTGTTAGGATTGAGAAGTCTTTTGAGTATTGGTCTTTTTTTGGAGACATTTCTTGGAGGAATCGATCCCATCTGCTGTGGTGCCGCTTTATTTCTAGGCTACGGTTTGAGAACTCGTTTACTTCGAGTTTTCCTTTACGTGGCCAGAGGAATCGAAGCTTTTCGTCTAGTTCTTCGCGGATTGAGTTTAGAAGAGATGAGTCTGATGATTTTGAGTCATTCAGTGCTGAAAGTTCTGATTCCTTGATAAACTGGCTAAAGTTCTGCTGAAGAGACGTCAAAATAATAGTAAAATAACTAGCTGAAATCGAAAGTGAATCCAACAAACAAAGATTCCCAAAAGGGTCCATAGGGCGATTATCTTCTTCAATTTCTAATTCTTGAACAAGTTGCTGTACAATTTCTTCCTTTTTCACATCTTCCACCCTAACACTCGGTTTACCCTTCATTTTTTTAAGTTCTTCTTTTTTCTGCTGTTCCTCAATCATCCTTTTTTCTTCTTCCTTACGTTTTTCCTCTTCTCTAAGTCTTTTTGCATTTTCTTTTTCTTTATCCTCATCAGTGACAAGTAAATCTTTTGCCAATTCAGCAAGACTACAATGAACAATCCACTTTTTTCCAAGTATTTCAACTTCTTCAACTTCAACATTAACTTTAACTTCCTGAATATCTTTAATACTCGAAAGTCTTCTTTTCGCTTCATCAGGAGTCTTCAAATTATTCATATTGCTTTTTTTTACCTTCAGCAATGAAATCACTTCATCTTTCCTCTCAATTGAAAAAATTCCAAATTTTTCCAAGATTTTCGTAATAAAAACCAAAAAATTCGCAGAAATTTTCAAGGAATGTTTAGAAATCGTTTCAGAAGCGTCTTCAGTGTATTTTCTATTCTCTGAAGCGATTTCTTCAATGACAGCAATGCAGTCTTGAAGAGATTTTTCCAGGTCGCCAGGGGTGACGGTTCTTTTAAGTTCTTCTACTTTGTTATTGAATTTTTCTTCTATTTTTTCAACGTCTTCGTCGAGTTGGTCTCCTCTTTTTGCCAAGTCATTTGAGTATTTTTGTTCTTCTTCTTTTAAACGTTTTTGTTGTTCGTCTGCGACTTGCCCGATGCTTTTCACGAAGTTTAAAAGGTTAAAAGCGACTTCTTGGCTTCTTGCATCGTTTTCGTCTAGGAATTTTATTGTCTTTTTTGTTAGGTCTTGCCATTCGCGTTTGCGTTGGTCGACTAAAGAACGGAACTCGGTGTTGATTATTTGAAGAAGTTTTTCTTCGTCGTAGGCATGGATGTAGAGAATTTTTTCTTTGTTTTGGTCGAAAAGTTCTTCGAGTTCTTTGAATACTACTTCTTGTAGGCTCATTAGGTCTCGGATTAGTTGATCAAAAATTTCCTGAGCTTTTTCATTCGAACTTGTAAGATGCTCAATTTTTCCCTCCACAAAAGCTTGTGAAAAATCTTTTAAGTCACTTTCACAAACTTCTCTACATAAGCTAGTTCTAAGATTGTAAATAAAAGTTTGATTTTCTCTAGTTTTCCTAAAAATTTCTTCTCTTTCTTCCGGATTAATAAATTTCGAGCTATTAAGTAGTTGAATAAACTTACTAACAGTATCAGAATGATGAAGTATTTTCCATTCATCAAGTTTTTCATTCATTTTTTGCGTATAAACCTTAGAAAAATTTTCAGTCATTTCTTGATTCTGTTGATTAATAATTTCAAACTTCTGCTCTTCTCTCGCTGAAAATTCACATATCACTTGAAAGTACTTCGAAGTAATCTCACTAATTTCATGTTCCAATAAATAAGCAACAGAAATCATTTCCATTTTAATCCCTTTCAAAAATTCCTCCCCTGTTTTCCTTCTATCACTTTCCAATCCTTTAAAGCTATTCGCAAGATTTTTCGCTTCTTCTTTTCTCCTCCTTGCATGATTTTTAATATTTTCAAAAGCCGCATTGACAACTTCAATATCAGACTTCAACAACTCATCTTCATTCAACCCATCAATAACCCTATTCACTTCCTTTTCACTTGCCTCAATAAAAACTTCCCATCTTTTCAAAGTTGATTTCTGAGCATTTCCAATATTTTCAAAGAACTTTTCCTGCCAAATTTCATATTTTTTAAGAAGGTTCAAATGTCGCCATCGTCGGTCTTCGAATTGTTTAGAAATGAGTTGTTCGAGTTTATGATTTTTTTCAGGAATCACGAAATTGTTCAAAGCTCTGACGATTCCAGCTGTTCGGGCTTCGAGGTCGTGACTTTCAATTAAAGTAGTTACATGACTTGAGTGCTTTGGAGTTGTCAGTACTTGCTTTGCTGTTGAAGATAAAAGACTGCGATTTCGCTTGTGGCTTATTTGAATTGAAGTGTGAAGGGCGATTGATGCCCGATGAAGAGGACTCAATGAAGAAAGCTCGCGTTGGGTTCTCATTAAAAGACTTAATATTTAAATCGCATGTTGAAGATGTTTGAGGATTGAAAGACTTTTAAAGGATTATATTAAATGGATGTCGTGAGAAGAGACTTGAAAAGAGGAGAGTTCATCAAAAGCTTGTATGAAGAATGGAAAGTTAATACTTTTGATGTGGAGGGAGGAGCTGATTCTTTTAAGTACCTTGTAAGCGAAATCAGCATCACTTTTAACTCAGATTTTTCTATGTTTGAGATTACGGAACAGAAAGCTCTGGACTTGACTTGGGAGGTTTTTAAAGAAGAACTTTTGGGATTTATTAAAAGGAATAAAACTGTTAATCCTGAAAAGGTCTCGGAAAGAGCTGCACTTGCACTTTTGGATATCGCATCGAATGATTTGATTCTTGCCGGAATTGAGTATGTTCTGGTGGAAAAAATGAAAAAAAGTTTGTTTTCTAGAAAGTTTGAGTCGTGGATTAGCCCTTATTTTAAGAGTTTTACGAAGGAAGTTATGAATATTCTCGGGAGTTATGATTTGAATAAATCTGGGGAAATTCCGGCAAGTTCACTATACCAAGTTCTAGAATCATGCCTATCCCTCTTCGGAGTAAAAATGAACAACAAAGACGTCTTCCTCTTCCAAAGAATGATCGAAAACCGATACAAAAAATCCAAACCAGAGTTAGACAAAGCCTTCAAAACAATCAAAATCTCCTTCCTGGAATGCATCAACCTAATAGAAGAATGGGCATCAAAAGAATCCTTCAAAAGACTCTCAATAAAAAGCCAGATCGAAAAAACAATCCAAGAATTCTCAACTCTCCGTTCAACCCTTCCAGAAAACACGTCACTTCTTCACCCAATCGACGATTTAATCCAAAAACTTCAAAACCTTCCAACAAAAATCGAAAAAAAAACCGAGCCGAAATTAGAAGACCTTCAAATCCGAGGCTTAAAAGAAATTTTCGATTTTTACTCAAAACAAGTAAAACAAGTAGGTCAAAACCCGACATTTTCCGAGTTGAATGAACATCAGTCAGTGTTAAACTTAAGCAAATTTACGAAATTTTGCACAGATTTCGAACTTTTAAGCACTTTTAAAGAAAAATACAAGATTCAACTTAATCAATTATCGAATATTTTCTTGAAGTCAACGAAATGTAAACGTGTGATGACCTTTCCTGACTTTTTATCTTCAATTGAAAATTTGGCAGAGGCTTTTTACACTGAACAGTATGATTTGTTCTTTAATGAAAAATTATCACTTTTGTCGGGAGAGGAGAAAAGGAAAAGACTTTTAATGTTTTTGAAATGTGAAAATCCTTCGAATTATAGTCTTCGATTAAAGGGCTTTGGACTTGCTTTTAGTCTTGAAAAGAAAGACTTTAGAATACCTGATTATGATCTTAGCAAAAAGTATCGGTTTAGGGATCGGGCCAAGGTTAAGGAAAAAATTGAGAATTGGAAAATGCAGAGGAAAGAAGCGAGTGTTCCACCTCCTAGGTCGAATAGTGTTCCTTCTCATGCTAGACTTAAGGCTATTCAACAGAGCTTGCTTGCTAGACCTGATCGAGTCACTTGGGATTTGTTGAATAAGAATATGAATCTTATTACTAAGGATGAACTTGAAAAATTACTTGATCAGGATGATATTCGAGAACTTATCAAAGGAGGTGTAAAAATAATGTAAGTAGATAGATTTTGTGGTGGGTATTAGAATGGGATGGTTTTTTTTGGGTTGATTGAGTTTAGAGTATATTAGGATTTTTTTTTTTTGAGAGAAATTATCATCAAATCAGATGATTATTAATCATCATTTGAAAATAAGTAGTAGAACTTACTAGAAGCATTTTATAAGTAAAATTTATCATTCTTTAATGTTTTGAATACATAGCTTATCGTTATGGCCCTGAAGACCCAATTATTTTGAATAAAATTGACTTTGATAATAGAAAAAACTTAAAAATTGAATTTTTAAGAGAATTTGTTTTAAGTACTGAAAAGTATCTTGAAAGCATTTGATTTCCTTACTTTGTATAAAAATGTATAATTATTCGATTATAATAAAAATGTCCAGGGTGACGTCGGAAAAAAAAGTCTTCAAATGTACTTGTCAAGAAAAAACAATGAATCATTCTGAATTAATTGAGCACATACTCAAACCCTCACAACATATAATCAAAGTAATCAAACCAAAGAAAACCGAGAATAAAATCACAATAAATCAAATTAAACAAAGAATAAAATTTATTAAGTCATCAAACACTAAACTAGACCTAAACACTCAAAACCTAAGTGCAAATATTAGAAACAATGCTCTTACTCGTCTCATAAAACTTTACAAAATTTTCCTAAATTCGAAAATAAATAGACAATCCGATTTTAAAAAATACTCTCAACTTACAAAAAATATTACAATGATCTATAATAACCAAACTATAAAACAAGTAACAAACTTCAAATATCTTAAAAACAATATTCATAAAGGTTTTAATCTTTTCATTAAATCTCATATGTCTGAAATATTCTCAATTTCAATACAAGAAAATCTAAAAATATTAGTTGCTGGAGGCGTATGTGGAAGTGTTCGAATTTTTAATATCGAGACTTTCAATCTAATAGCTTGCTTTACTTATCATCAATCAACTGTCTCAACAATTGATATAAAATCAATTTTATGCATAACTGGTTCACACGATTCAACAATCTGTCTATTTAATCTCAAAACAAAAAAACTCAAAAAATTCTTTCAAACTTGTAATGGGCAAATCTTGTCACTTGTGTTTTCAGTAAACTCTCAAAACTTCTTAAGCGGATCAGAACGAGGATATATCCAAATTTGGAGTATATTGAAAAATAGTTTACAATTTCAAATTCATTTAAATTTTCAAGTTAATTTTGTAAGATTTATCCAAAATGATCTTTTTTTTATTTGCTCAACTTATGAAGGATGTATTCAAAAGTTCAAACTTGTAAACAAGTCTCCTTTAATCATAAAACAATATAAACAACAACTAAAATGTGCCAGTCTTATAGAAGAAAGTGATATTTTATTAACTGGGCATGATGATGGATTTATTCAAGTTTTAAAACAATTTCAACTCTTCAAAACTTTCAAAGCCCACTCACAACCAATAAACTCAATAGACTACTGTTTAAAAACTGCAAAATTCGTTTCAGGATCTGATGATCGAACTGTAAAATTGTGGAGTTTATCCTCATTTTCACTTCTAACAGTGCTTGATCATTTCAAACAACCAGTTTCTTGTGTACAACTACTCAAAAATAAAGTCTATTCAGGTGTTTTAACAAAAAATATTGAATGTTTCGATCTTTCATCTCAAAAAGTAATAAAAACAACCAAACAGACAATATTTCATTTATTTATTTTATCGATTTCAATCAAACTGAAGCTGATTGTTTATGGATTTGAAAGAGTCTACTTATACAGTCTTATTTCGAACTCTCATATTTGTTGCAGGTCATTTGAAAGTGAAGTTTATTATTTAGTATTTGAAAGATCAGTTATTTTGTGTGGAACAGCGAAAGGGTTTATTTATTGTGTCGAACCTGGTTGTTTGGAAATAAGAAAGAAGTATTTTTTTGGAGTTTTTGCAATTCGATTTGTAAGAACAAATTGGGAAGTGATGTGTTATTCGAGTGAAAATAAATCAATTTTACAAGATTTAAGAAATTCAGAGATTTTATTGACTCACAATAGACAAATAATTACTGGAAAGTTTAGAGAGAATATTTTTGTTTTTGTGGATAATAGATATGAAGTGTTTGTTTCAAATAACTTGAGAACAATCAGAAAAATGAGTAATTTTTGTAGTTTTCAATTATTTTGGTTCAGATCTGTTGATTATATATTTTTAAAAGGATGTGATTCAAGTTTTTTTATATTGAATACTCGAAGACAAGAAAATGAGATAAAATTAGAAAGTTTGAAAGGAGTAAAATACATGAATAAAAAAAGAGAGTTTAGATTGACGAAAGAAGATTTGATTTTATCATCACTTAAATATAGAAGTGGGTATCTTAACTAACTCTTAATTTATCAGAATAAACTGTTTATTATTTAATGTTTGAATAATTCGATTCTCAAGAGTATACTTGATTTGTAAATAAGAAAATTTTAGAGTATTTTAACCTTTCATCCTTAATTCATCCAAAATCATTATTATTCTATGGATAATTCTTAATTTGGTAGCCTGGGTTTATCAAAGTTTCTTAAATATCTTCAGAAAATAAAAAATCATTAGGATTTTACTTAAGTATCAAGAGAAAATATTTCAACGATATACATTCAAATCTCTACATTTTTATACAAAGTTGAAGAAGATTTTCCTACATATAACTCTGTCAATTTCAAGAAATCTTATAAAAATTTAGCCATTGCCATCATATTGGCTCTAAATAGAAAAATTTTTATATTAACACCCTAACACTTTATTATTATTCCTATGATACTATTACATAAACTCAAATGATTTCGAACTAAAAGTACCTACAATATCAAATCTATATTATTTTGAGTTATGCACATGCTTTAATTAAAATCATGCTGATCATACAACTTCACACTTAATTAAAGTAAATGAATAACTTAGCACTCAGTTTATTAATAATTTAAATATTTCTAGAACATAGTTCACATGTTTTTGTTTATATTTAGTTCATAAACTGCTAAATGTTATAGAATTCCATCCATCGTTTTATTTTGTATTAATATTATAAGCCATTAATTGATTCAAAGCCATATCGGTCTCAGTAGTTAGATATCAAGTATTCATATAGGAATGTCAGGGTGATTAAGCCTATATCATGATCAAACATGTCCTTGATACCCATTCCATTTATGCGAGTTACTGCTTGAATGCGCATTTCAAATATTTTAGTGATTAGATTTGAGTTGAATAATTTGTTGTAATATAATGTGAAAGACAATAATTATCCTCTAGGAGTTAATTTTAAAGGAAATACTAGCAAATATATATTAAAACTGGATCAATGTAGAAAAGGTTTGTATGAAATTACTAATGAAAACTAATATCAAAGAAGTTAAGTTGATTATGCTCTCGATGCAAAGTCTTATTATGGGTATCGAAGATGATTTTATATTTATTTGTACAATATGATGGTGAAATCTTTAGGATTTATAAGGAAATAAAATAGTTGATAAGATAGAGATATGAAAATTGTGTTGGATTACTTTTTCAAGTATAATTTCAAATGATTGCCATATCAAGAAGTATTGGGATTACTAGATTCTAGTAATATTAATTGATGAATATCAAAATCCAGAAAATTTTATAAACTCTTATAATTGTATCAAAATAAACTCACTTTGATCATATAACTAAAAATTCTTT
>RSEH01000441.1:0-17999 GCA_006503475.1 Stentor roeselii | reverse complement strand
ACTATTTATGCGCAACCACATTGTGCAGCAACACCCCAAAGTTTAAAAGAATATCCTCCCCACTGATAGACATTGATCGCGCAGTTCAAATTATTGGCAGGATCGCAAGGGATGTTCCCATTATTGCAAGCAGCCCAATTGGCTTGATTGATTTTCCAAAGACCAGCATCAAATCCAGTGGCCTGATTGTAGTCAACAGCATTAGCATTACCTCCACTTTCACGCAGCATTATGCACTGACAACAGGCCTGGTTCCATGCATACTTACTACACCAGAATGAAACACTCTGAGGACTTGTGGTAGTCCCACAAGGACAAACTGGGCAAGAATTATCAGGGCAGTTACCTCCGCAGGTAAGCGCTGTGATCGAGACAGCTAGAGAAATTAAAATCACCAGCCTCATTTATATGCCAATTTTAAAATGGTTGACAAACTTTGATATTTTTCAAGCGTGGAGGTTAGGGTAAGTTTCCAGGTCTGTAGAGATGCTTTGAGGTTTTTTAAAAGATATTTGAAGTGTTTTGGACGGGCTTGATTTCATCTTTTGAGTATCGGCTTATAAAAATTTGTGAATTATTTGGAAATCATAGATAGAGTATTGAAGATTAATTTAATGCTGAAAGTACTTTTTGGGAAAATTATTTGATGACGTAAGTATCTGCTATGGCAGAAAAATTATGGAATAAAAATGAATTGGAAATTACTATTATAAGCAGACTGCTTACTTCAAATAATAACCAGACTATCGGTCTTAAAGATAAGATTTAATATAGTAATCAGATGGGATAAAATATTCAAGCGAAGGCGTTTATTACTATAAAAATAGTAAAAATTATAATTTATAAAATCTACTGTAGTACACTATAAAGTCGATATTTCAAGTTAATCTTGTTTAGGTCATGGTTGGAATTGTTGAAATTGAATTAAATATATAATTATATAAATAGGATAAATCATTTTTTAGAGTCTTTTCACTGACTTTCAATTGATCATTAAGAATTTTAAGTTTTTTAATCTAAGTTTATCAATTTGAAGTAATCTAAAAGCGATATTTTAGAACTATAAAGTCATTTTGTTTCAATATATATGTGTTTAAGTTAGCAAAAAAGAGAACAGATTACATAAAAACACTTAGCATATCCTTAAATTTATAATTTGTAAATAAATAATTTAAGAAGCTCTTCAGAACTCGAAGTTTCTTCAGAATATCACATTTGAATTTTTTCTGGCACGTATAAAATGGTAAGAATTTGATAAATCAACTAATGGAATAATCCTAATCCTAGGAATACTTATAATTAAATGAATCAAGGGCAATGCCTAGATTCGAATAATTTTCTAATTCCAGTTGAATATACTCAGCCTGTAAAAACTCTAAGAAACCCATCCTTGATATTATGATTTTGAATACCTCTTCTTCACTCTAGAACTAATTAATTAATCCATAACAATTTCAAAATAATAAATGTTTCTACTCCATAGATTATTCTTCCTATTTCAAATTTCCTCAAGTTCTTTTCTTTGCAGCTCCTGCTCAAAGGCTTTGAATATTGACTCAAATTTGAACATAGGAGTTTGTCCGACGGGGTACTCACAGACAGGTTCGACCTGCACATCCCCTGCAAGCACTTACTACCTATTCGATACTTACTTTTCCGATAGTGTTATTTTTACAGCCTCAACCATTTCATTCCTCTCCGTACCATCAGGGACATTTTCTTCCTCTGGAAATCCCTTTCCAACTAAAGAAAGAGGCTTTTATTTCCCTAAAAACTCGTACCTGGTCTACTCAGAAACTTTCATCCCTTCTCCATTCCAAACCTACAACTTTTATGCCCGGATCTTTGAATCTGGAACTATCATCATTGTCGAAGGTTTGAGTACATTCCTTGAAATTAAAGGAAAAAACTCTATTACACTTGACTATCGTTACTGTGGCAGCGACTTGCTTTGTACTCTTGCTCAAAACACTTTGGTTTACACAAGCTCGGGCTCTGGATATCATGAATGGATTTATTATTGCTTTAACATTGTAGAAAATAATGGCTATTTCGAATTCAGTTTGTATAAAGATATTAGCTTGGCTATTATTAATTTTCCTTCAGGAGAAAACGCAATTGGAGTTTCAGACACAACTGAAACTTTCACAGCCAAAATCGGGAACCCAAATGGAGGATTTAGAGGATTTTTGTATAGATTCTCTGTGACGAATGTCTTTGATCCGTTTTACATGAATGTTTACTACGTGAGTTTCTGTGATCCTTATTATTATTTAGAAAACAACCAGTGCTATTCGACGAACTGCCCAAGTTTAAGTCCACTTTGGGCTGTGAGGAGTACTTGCTCGACTTGCATTAACAATCAATGCTCGAGTTGTTCCAGTTATGACTATAATTATTTTGAATGTTACTATTTAACCCCTACCCCTTGCGAATACGGATGCTCAAAATGCACTTCTAGCACCTGCCAGGTCTGTGATACTGATTATTTTAAATTGAGCAATGGCACCACGACTTATTGCAATGACTCTATTCTTTTCATTCTTACAAGCAATCGACTTGGAGATCACATCATATCAGGAAGTAATAAAAACACGGACTCTGAAAATAACCCAGAAAATGATGACCCGATTCCTTTTCCTGGAAGAGGATTCTATTTCGATGGAGATGCTTTTTTAACCACGCAAACAAGTTTTGTCATTCCTGTTGACTTCGTGATTTCTATGTGGGTATATCCAATATCCGGGTCAGTTTTTAAAAAAGGTTCGATACTTGAGACTACTTTTGACCTGACCACTTCAATGATATTGACAAGTTTTGAAGACTTTTCGACGACAACTATTTCGCTAACTTCTAGCTCAGTACCATCTTCTTGGCAGTTCTATTCAATCCAAGCATTTTATAGATTCAGTGAAAGTATAAAATATGGAATTGGTGTCTCCAGCCAAGAAAGTTTGCAAGGTAAGAAAATCTTACTTGACAACTTATCAAACCAGTTTTATTTAGGCAAAGGTTCAACAGGTTTCACAGGTTTCATCGCGTATTTCTTCATAGGCTCTTTGAACTTAGATTATGCCTACGCATTCGGATACGGCTATGATGTAAGTTTCCCTTTTGGGTCAACATTAAACCCATGCTACGGGTCTTCTACAATGTCCTGCACGGTAACTTGCACTGACTGTGACTTATGCCAAGAAAGTTCAACAAGCGATTGTTTTCTTTGCCCATCTGGTAGTTATCACGATCAAGTGACTTGTGCAGGTTTAGCCACTGCAGGGTATAACACTTATCAGTCTACCCTTTATAAAAATAGAGGCACTTGCTTGCTGAGTTTCAAAGGCTTGGCTTGTTCTCAATGTGACTCTCCTTATGTATTGTATGATAATCTGTGCATTTCGTTTTGCCCAACTGGGTATACCCTGGCATCAAACAAGTGTTCTCAGTCAACTTCGAATATTTTTTCATTCTTCGGTGATAACTATTTGACTGTCTCGGTTATGGGAGATGTGACTTTTGGAAGTAGTACACAAGAATACCCTAATATTGATGCAAATGATCCTATACCTGCATATGATAGAGGATATTTCTTCACGTCTTCATCATATTTGACAGTTTCTCAAATAACTCTAGGGCCGAGATTCAAGTTATCGATCTGGATGTTTCAGATAAGTTCAGGAGAAGGGATAGTTATCAGGAAGTACAATTCAGCAAATACAGTTAATTTTATTCTAAGTGCTGGAACAGACTTGATTTCTACAGTTTCAACAGTTTTTACAACCAAATCAGTGAATAATTATAACTATGATGGCATGTGGCAATACTACAGCCTTTCAGTTTCTTTTGACCCTATTCTACTCTCGACAACGTTGACTTCTAGTTACTTTACTTCAAACAAGCGGTATACTTATGTTGAATTCGATTTCTTTGAAGATGTATCAGGTTTTAATATGGTCTTCGGCTCTGATCAAAACGACGGATTTTCAGGGTTTTTGTATTCGATTCAAATTTTCAATGAAGATGATGTCGCTGATGATTATTTCTATGAACCAGATGGCCTCTCGTGTTTTGAAAGTCCTTTTGAGAATGCTTGTTTGTCTGATTGTTTGAATGCTGAGTATTATAGCACTCTGATTGAATATTGTGATGCTTGCTCTGGAAGCTGCACTTATGGATGTGTCAGATTAGCTGATTGTGTCTTGTGTACTAGGAAACTCTGTGATGAGTGCTCTAGTTTTGAGTCTTCTTGCATCACTTGCAAGGCTGGAGCTGATAAAGATGCTCAGGGGTACTGTGAATGTGGAAGCGGATATATGGAAGATACTAGTATAAATGAATGTGTCAGCTGTGCAAGTAATTGTGATGAATGCTATGGAGTTTTGGATAGTGAATGCACAAAATGTCTAACAGGTTATAAGTTCTATACAAACTTTCAAATGTGTATCCCAGCTGATACATGCAGTGGTATAAATCAAGTCTCTAGCGATTCCTGCACTTACACTGACACTCTTTTAATTTCCTGCGAGTTCAACAGTTTTCTTGATGTGTTTTACGACACATCCAATCAGATTTCGTTTAAAACTGGAAGTACCTCAACATCTTACCCAAGTTACTCAACGTCCGATCCTTGGGTAATTCCAGGCAGAGGAATGTACTTTAGTGGAAGTCAATTTTTAGAGATGGACAAAGAAAACAAGTTCAAGTTCGGTCCTGAATTCACCATATCTCTTTGGGCCAAGGTTTATGATTCAGGAAGTTTGTTTCTGAGAAAAGACTCTACTACTCTAATTGACCTCACGGTTGACTTTACTCAAGATAGTACATCAATTTTGATTAGAGATGATCAGTCTTTTGAAGTCACATCTTCAACTTCGACTTATACAGCTGGGGTCTGGAACTTATTCCAGTATTTTATAGGACCAAAAATTAGCTCTTTAACATATTTGACTCAGCTTAAGTCAGTTTATACCGATTTATTCTATAACTGGTTCAAAGATTCAGTCGATGCTTCTAATACATATATAGGAAAGTTCAAAGGTTTTATTTGGAGTATCGATATTTATAACTATCTACATGAAGTCCTTGAAAATAGCAACGGAGGACCTCAAAGTATCTCTGTTTCACTTAATGAATGCCAAGCACTTGAATACAGTGACCTTTGTACTCCATGTCCATCATCTTGTATTTATGGATGTCGGAGATCTGAGACTTGCTCAATGTGTAATGATAAATTATGCAAAAAGTGCAGCACTGAAGAGACTTGTCTTGAGTGTTTCTCTCACGCTCAGTTTAAATCCAGTGTCTGTGAGTGTATTTTGGACTTTAACTCAACTTCAATGGCCTGCAACCCTGTTCTCAAATGTTTTGGATTTTGCTCCAGATGTTATTCAGAGGATTGGAATGCTTGCTATCAGTGCAAGTCAGGGTATTATCTCTTCGAAGGAGTCTGCATCAGTTGCCCAACAGGCTCTTTGACAGGAGGGACCTGCACATTCAAAGATGATCTTGTGTTTAAATCTAAGTTTCAGCACTTGAAAGGGGTGTTTTATGATGAGATTTCAAATATCCCGGTGATCACTGGGAATTCAATAACCTTTTACCCAGATTTCGACAGTGAAGATCCTTTACCTGCGTATTTGAGAGGTTTTTACTTTGATGGAAAGAGTTCAGTCCTACGCCTTCCAGTGTTCGGGTCTTATAAATCTCCTAAACTAACCCTATCAATAAGCTGGACGATTGAAATCTGGTTCAATCCTAAAAGTTCCTCCTCCTGTTTATTCTCCTTAAAAGAAACAATACCAATTCTCTCTATCTGCTTCACTTCAAGCAGCATATCAGTAACGCTTTCATTGCTGAACTCCTTGATAACCACTTCAGATTTCGAAACACCAAGCGTCTTATCATCATGGAACTTTCTTTCTATACAGTTATCCTACCAGGAATCAGCTATTCTTTCAACCTCTTTAAATTCATTAAACCTAGGACAATCAACCCTTTCAAAAAGCTTTCTCTCCAACTCCTCCCCAAGCCAGTTATTCGAAATCGGAAAATCCTCAAAAACCTGCTTCAAAGGGTTCATTTATCAAGTCTCAGTCTTTGCAGGAGCTTTATCAGGCTCAAGGCTGCTTCTAACGTCAAACTGTTCGAATTCACTAAACGGTTACTGCATCCCTGACTGCAGCATTGACCAGTTCTGGGTAGGCCCGAGTTTTGACGACTGCGAAGAATGCAAAGCAGGATGCACTGGAGGATGTCGAAGAAGCGATTCCTGCTCTTTGTGTTTTGACCCTCTTTGTGATAATTGCAACAACTTTCAAAACGGGACTTGCAACAAATGCTCTTCAGGCGCTTTTGATGTGAAGAACTGTAAATGTGAGGAAGGAAAAGTTATTGATTTTAATGATTATCGGTGTGTTGAGTGCAGGAATGACCAGTTTTATGATCAGGTTACTTGTGTCAACTGTCCTGAACTCTGTGATCGTTGTGATAATTCTAGTTTTTGCATCAATTGCACTGAAAATAGCCATTTAGAGGATTATTTGTGCGTTTGTGACCTGGGATTTCAATTTGAAGGATTTTGTAAAGAAAGCTGGTTTCTGGCAAATGCCTCGAAAACTGGAGATTCAGTTCAGATCAGCTTCAGTGAAGAACTAATGAAAGATTTAAAGGAAAATCAAATGGAAGTCATGGATTCGAACAAGTATTTAAAATCATTTTCCATTGAACAAATAGACAAATCGAACTACCTGATCAGTCTTTCTTTTCAAGACATCATGAAAAAGGACACGAAACTTTGGATTGAATTCACTAGTTCAATATTTTCGGTTAATCAAAGTAAGTTAAACAACACCCTGTTCAACTTCATATTTCCATCAAATGAATACAGCTACTACTTAAAACAAGCTGAAAACTCAGGGACAGTAGTTTCAGCGTCATTAACAGCGACAGCAGTAAGTATATCTCTGGTGAATCCTAACCCAGCTACTCTTTGGAGTTTTGTGAACAACATTCAAATGCTTTGCTTTATCGGCCTTAGTACTATCAACATGCCTCCTCAGTTCTTCGGGTATTTAAGAGGTTTGAAAAACTACAACATATTTCCCAATTTTTTTGAATACTTCATCACTGACTCCGAAGGACAAAAACCTTATAAGCGAGCTTATGACTTCGGGTATAAAAACCATCTGATACTGAAAAATATTGGAAATTTCATCTCTGCCTTCGTTTTCATGCTTTTCATGTGGCTTCTGACTTTTATTGCCTTCAAGTTGAACAAAAGAAAACCTTTTTCTATCAAGTTTATTAAAGAAAAGATTGAAAATAACTTAAAAAAGTACAGATATAGTGCTTTGATCAGGTTTTGGATCACTTCTTATCTTGACTTTAGTGCTGCTTCTTTTTTTGGGGTTTTCTTGACTTCAGATATTAATATCATGGAGATATTCAATTTTATCTTGTCTTTAGCGGCTTTGGTAAGATTTAAGTAGTTTTTTGTCTTGATAACTCCTTTGGCTTTTTACGTCTTTTCTAAACTCAATTCGAAAAAAATAAAATCAACTGATGAAGAGCTCAAGATTCAATTTGGTACTTTGTTTGAGGAGTTTAACAGTGACAAAGGACTGTCAAGTTCTAACTTTTACTTGTTTTTCTTTCTGAGAAGGATTGTTTATATTTCAATTTTAATCATCATTAGAGGTCACCCAGTGTTTCAACTTGTGCTTAATATACTACTAACATTGTTTGTAAGAAATAAGTAGACTTTAACTTATTTGGCTATTTACAAGCCCTTTGGTGAAAAGATCTTGAATATAAGCAACTGCTTAACTGAATTGATCATCACATTGATTTTTATATTTTTATCAGTTAGCGAGTTTGATATCTCAGCTGAGCTTTATGATAGAGTTGATAGGTTACTTGTAACTCTTGTCAATGTTGTACTCGCAGTGCAAATGATCGCATCGATATTTATTTTCATCCGAACTATTTACTTGGTAGTCAAATCTAAATGTAAAAAGAACAGAAGATTTGCGAGCAAAACTTCAGCTACTTCACAAATTGGTTGTATTGATGATTTAGATTCTAAAAGAATTTAGATTTAGGATAGATATTAGTAAATCTTTAAGAGATATATTTTTAATACTTTGCTGACTTATTTGAGTCTTTTAACTTAGATATCTCAATAATAAACAAAATATAAGACATCCCAATAGATAATTTTCAATCATTTTGAAGAAATTGCTATCCTTAATCAAACTAAAATATAACACATATTTTCTCATAGCTTAATCATTTCTGATTAATATATTTCATGTTTTTAATATGGCTTTTATTCCATCACTCGAAAATCTTCAAATAAGTTTAACTTGAATAATCTAATTGTATTGCTAGGTTTTGATTTTAATATAAGCTTTAGTGGCCAACGAATGCTAGGTATTTGGTGTTTAGATACTATTGAATTTCATGAAATCTAGTAAAATTACTCTATATTCGGTATTTTAAAATCTTCTTAATGAATTCACTCGATAGACCACTAAAATTACTCCAATTAACACTATAGAAAAATTTCAGCATTAATTGACTTTAGAGTATCAATTATCAAAACTTAAATATTTCACATCTCATAATTTTACAAATTTTTTTAAGCTTTGTAGATGTAGAAATGGCCGTTTTTACCTCGAGTATTTTTTTCATCTAGTCGAAAATTAAGCAGCGAAGGACAATCGCCATTAACAACATTTGCATAATCCTTCTCAAATCAATCCATAAATCCTTCCTGGCAACAAATCTAGAGATCATTATAAAATCTTATTCCAATTAAATTTATTAATAAAATGCAAAATGAAGATCTCGTTACCCAATTATCAGAGAGGCGTCTATTAATGAGTCTTAGTCATTTACATCGTCAGAACTCAATCAAATTTCTTTCAACAAGTGAGGAAATCGTTCTTGATGATAATTTGAAATCGCAGATGGATTATCTGGTAAACTTTTTTTCTCAATTCAAACCTAAAAGCTTTATCACAGAAGGAAAAGGCACTTGTCTTATGATCAGCGATGACAATGTTTCGATTTTCTATGGAACTGTTGAAGGAAGACTCATCGGTTTAAGGTTTGATACATCTGAGATATTTCTAAATGTCTCGTTAAGGAAAGGAGCGATTAGTTGCATTAGTTTATTTAAAGCGACGAGTGAATTGCTTGTCGGACTGGCTTCAGGAGAGATAATAGTTTACAATGCTACGGATTACATTCAAAAGCAAATACTTTTTGCACATAAATCTGGAGTTACTGGTATTTGTTCGGCTGTCACAGAATTTTTTTCTACTGGAAATGATGGAAGAGTGATCTCTTGGAAGGTTGGCTCTTATGACCAGCCAATAACAATCTTCACTCACAACAAAGAAGTATCTGCCATCGACATTTCAAAAGACAACAAATACCTAGCAACCGGAGGAGAAGATTGTCTTATAAACATCTACGACATATCCACACTTTCAGAGTCAAAAGAAATCCTTAACAGCCAAATCAGTTCAATAACCTGTTTAAAATTCTCATCCAAGTCAACATTTATAGCAGCAGGTGACATCACAGGAAAAGTTTTTGTATTCGAAGCAAGTACCTTGAAAAAATTGCACATATTAGAAAAACACCTTAAAAGTATCACTAGCATTGAAACAGATGAAAACGAGTTAAATCTAATTAGTTCAGCGAAAGATGGAAAAATTATCATCTGGAGTTTGTTTAAAGGAAGCCAAAACTTGATAGAATTAGAAGGTCACCAACTTGCCGTGAACTCAATAAAACGTTTCGAAAAAAGTCAGATGTTTTGTAGTATTTCAAAAGATCTGACAATAAAAACCTGGGGAATTCCAAATTTCAATCATTACTATGTTTTAGACCTTGATATTAAAGTTGATACATTTGTTGATGTTTTTGTTGGAAAGTCTGAACCGAGTATCTTTTACCTCATGGACAAAAATGAGATTGTTAAAGTAAACCGTGTAGAAAGTACTTCAGTTTCAATAGACTTAACAGAACTTTACCAGTCATTTTTTCTGGCGATCAATAAAGCGAATGGAGAATTTTGTGTTACTTATCGAGGAGATGAGTTAATGACTAAGAAGAAAGAACTTGATTTTTTCATTCATTCTCTTGATGATTTCAAAGTTTTGAGGAAAGAAACTAGAAAATGCTCTGGAATCCATTCAATGATATATTCACTTAATGGATTATACTTAATTACTGGAGAGAGGAACCAATGTTCTGTCATTGTTTCTTCGACATTTGAAACTTTTCACGTTTTCACCTTGAACCGAAATCCGATTGAGTACCTTTCCATATCAAAAAACTCGAATTTCCTCATTTCTGCTGGATTGACAAGTTCAAATGTAAAACTTTATCATATCCCTGTAAAACAAGTAGTGAACATTTACGAGGATGAAACTTTTTCTAATATAAAACGAATCGTTTTTTCAAATGACGAACATTTCTTTGTTGTTTTGTCAGAAAATAAACCAATTTCCGTCTGGACAATCCTAAAAAGAATAAAAATCAGCTCCTTAGATTCAAAAGGAGTCACAGACATCCAGTTCCACAGTCAAAATGAGTTCCTTTATATTCTACGAGAAAATTC
Organism: Stentor roeselii; assembly: GCA_006503475.1. Lineage (NCBI taxonomy): Eukaryota > Ciliophora > Heterotrichea > Heterotrichida > Stentoridae > Stentor > Stentor roeselii. Next base: position 7,369 of record RSEH01000441.1, on the reverse strand, counting down.
CTTAGAATCCTTCGACTTTCCATCATTTACCAAAAGTTTTCAGATAAGTTTCAACGAAAAAGTGGATTCATTTACTTTTACCCAAGATTTATCTGAAATAATCATAAAACTAGAAAGTCGAGTAGAGATCTGGAAGTCTCCTTTAATGATAAACTCATTAGCAGTCTACGGAGATAATTCTAAACTATACTCTTACTACAAGTACCTCGGGAAAGTAGTTAGTGGAAGTCATGACTCTTCAGAAGGTTTTGAATCTTGGATAATCGAGCCTTTTCACATGAACACGTCTCATATCTTTGCTTATTTAAACAGAATCGACCTTCTCAGTCTTTCAATTGAAGAAGGGTCAAGCTTTGTAAACTCAAGAAAAAACTTCTCACCTCTCAACATCTGTTTAGAGATGAACAATGATAAAGGAATCGCAGTTTTTTTGAAGTACCTTAAAACTAAGTCTCAACTTCAACCGTCCTTAACGAATGTCCTCAAACATTCAGTTAACAAGTTACTTGAGCATGAGTCAATTTCAGCGAAAGAAATTTTGGACTTGATTCTCTTGAAAGCTATTGACGGCGGGTACTCTTTGTACACAACTCAAAAACTTCCAATTATAAGCTTTCAACCAACTTTTCTCAATGTTTTAATGCAACCTGCTTCTGAGAATAGTCTAAACGTTGGTAAGAAAGTTGAGTACCTTCAAACTTACTTCAAAATAAATCTTGCAATTGGCTCGAATGACAGTCTCTCTTTTTTAAGAGCGCTTGAATCAACGAAAAATGAAGAAACTTACAACTGCCAGTTCATTCAAATGATTTTAACTTCTAAATGGGAAGAGTCCTCAAAAATCTTGATATTACAAGCAATTTTTTACTCAATTTACCTTCTCCTTGTTTCATTATACACAATACTAAGAATGTATGGATTTTTAGTCGCATCTTTTGTGGTCAGCATCTTTCTTACAATCTACGAATTGTTTCAAATGCGAATTTCTTTCAATGACTATATAAAAGATGGCTGGAATATCATTGACATGCTTCGCTGCATTTGGATGTTTATCGTTTTCATCTTAATAGCTAATTCCTCGCCGATATCTCAAAGCTATATCACAGGTTTCTTGATTTTCATCAGCTGGGTGCGAGGAATCGGTTATTTCCGGATCATTAGCTACACACGTTACTATGTTCGCTTGATTTACTATGTGATAATTGATATCATTCCTTTTATCACGATATTACTTTACACTACATTAGCTTTCAGTGTGATCATCTATCAAATAACCTTAACTGATGAATCTTACTCTAACGTTCTTGCAAAAAGTTGGGAAATGAACTTAGGCTCTTTTGATGTCGAGCTTGAGGATTGGGGTTATTTTAGTTTTGCGATTTATATCATGTTTAATCCTATCATCATGCTCACGTTACTTGTCTCCATCATGAGTTATACCTTTGAAAGGCTGCACAATAATGTCAAGGTGGCTGATGGATATGCTTTGTGTAAGATGATCATTGAAATTGAACTTCTTTATTTCTGGAGACGAAAATTCGTTGAAAAGACTTTTTTGCATGTTGGCAGAAGTTTTGAGGCTGAAGCATCTAATGATACTTTGATAGAACAAATTGATGAAAAAATCAAAGATGTTGGGAAGGCGGTTTATAATTTGAGTGAAGATGTTAATCAGAAGTTTGAAAATTTTGATGCTCAGATTAAGGAGATGAGAAGGAGTCAGAAAGAAATAAAGAATAATCAGATAGAGTTGCAACATGGACAGAATGAAATCATTAATGCTTTAAATCAATATCTAGAGTCGTCTCGTCGTAAAAAGCACAGAGAAATCGAATCAAGCCATGAGGATTAATAAGAAATGATAGGATTTAGTATTTAGAATAAATTATGGCCTGACTAAAAATCACATAGTTGCAGTTAACTGTTGGATCAGAAAAGTGAAACTTTTATTCTTTAGAATCTAAATTGAGTTTCCATTCATAGAGTAGCGAAAATTTCAGAAAATTGGTAAATGACTTGTCCAGAATTCCTTAAACTCAGAAATGGACTTTTAGTTTGAAGGGTAAACGATATAAACAAAAGTAAGATATACGTAAATGTTAAATCAACTAATCATTATGAAAGTGGTCTACTAGAGTCAATTTTGATTGTGGTATAAATTTAACGAAACGTTAGATTCAACTTTATTTATCTGATTTATTCAAGTTGAATGAAGGAAGGCTTAAGGATTAGATTAATTAGTTAACTGTCCAATAATCTAAGTAATATTGACTAAAAATATACCAATATGAACTTGACTATATGAACACTTTAATAAGTTATATAAAAATAAGAAAAAATCAGAATAAGCAGATGTATATGAGTTTTATAAGGATTATTTGACTTATATATTGATTATTGTTTATAAAAGATTACTTAGTTAATCGACCAATCTAATATGATCATTTGATTATTATAAATAAAAAATAATTTGATTAGTTTTCTCTACACCTCTGTAAGCTATTGTGCATGAATTGTAATCGAGAAATTTCATCAACTGATCTCAGATGTCACCTAGTTTCTTGTGAAAAAAATCGAAATCATCAATTCCTCTATTAAAACCAAATTCTAAGACTGAATATCTAAAATTTAACACTCTAAATACATGCATCAAAAAAATTAGACACTCCATTAAGAATCTAACTAAGAATTAACCAAATTTAGTCAAGATTTCAATAATATAAATATCGGTAAATTACAAAAAAGTTAGAAAAACTTTTAAAATTGAAAAAATTCAGAATTTTCACCCAAACACTAAATTATCTAACATTCTTCTGTAGTTTTAGCTAAATAAGGAAGGAAGTTTCAGAACACCTACCTATTTGAAATTGATTGAAGAAACCTTGAAAAATTATGCATGAAATAAATAATTTCATATATATAATTCTTTTATGCTTGCAACAACTTTTCAAAAGTTTAGTTTATTATATATCAAATAATTTCATCATTTTTTCAATCAAAATAAAACAAATACTCATAGAAATTATTGAGTTAACTAAATATATTGTATTAAGTTATAATATGTTCAACATAAGAATCATTAATTTCAATAAGATGGTGAAGTTTTTAGTCTCGTATTCGGACAGATAATTCTTTCGAGTTTGTATTATCAGAAGATAGAAAATTCATTTTTTTACTAAATATGATAATTTTTTAGTGGAATTCTAGTTAAGTAATATTGATCAAAACCAAATAGTTTCAAAATATCAAGATAAACATAAAGATTTTTCTAACTTTGTGCAAAACCCTAAAAATCATTCTTCAATACATTTGTATAATAGGTTCTATGTAGATTATTTAGAGAAAAGGAGAAAAGTAATAAATCGAATTAAGAAACAAATAATTATATGAATTCTAATAAAAGATTATATGTTATATTGAAATTTATATAAAATACTTCTCTTTATTTATAACAGCAAAGTATTTTCCAAAAATTTTCGAGAATTTTTATCGATATATCAGCTGATAAGATTTACTTTAATCAGCAAGAGTTTATGATTAAAATAATGTGAAGATGTGAAATATTATATACAAACAAGAAATTATAAACAAATAATGGACCTTAATTCATCCGATTGATTAACTTTGAACTTGAACCATGAAATAATCAGATACCATATAATTAAATCTAAATAAATTATTCATGAGTGATTCCCTCAATTTTAATAACGCTTGTAGTTATTTCAGTCTCTGGATGAATAACTTTTTTAGCCTTATTGAAGATCCTTCTGAAAATCTTGGCAATATTAAAAACTGCATCAATCAAATTAAAAATTGCATTATTGATCAAGGCTGATATTATGAAATATATCAAAATTTTGGTATTTTCTAAAGTTTTTGATGATTCTGTTGATAGTATAAAAAGATTGAACAAATGAAACCCTAGAACAATTATTTCATTGAAGAAATGAAATACTAAAGTTTTGATGCTTTTAAAAGGACGAACAACAATCAAATACAGTAAAACCTTTTTAAAACTTACAGAAAAAGAAAATAAAGAACTTATTGTTACTTGTAAAAAAGGTTGAGTGGTGAATACAATTAAAACTGATAAAATCATTCTTCTTATTACGTAAATGATGTAAAAAGCAGCACTTGATATTCCCTTAAAATTAAACTCTTGAAGAATCTCACTAAAAGATTCATGATTTTTATTTAAATTGAAAATCCCGAAGATATGATATATAATAAATCCCAGAGAAAATACTTGGATAAACTAAATAAGGCTTACTATTGAAATGGATCCGACAATAACATCAAAGTAAGACACTAAACTTCCTATTTCTGTATATTTTATAGAAATCATACTAAAAATACTTAAGTCGAAGACAAACTGAACAAAAAACCTTAAAAAATAATTGAACTTTAATTTGGACTTCAAAATATTTCCAACTCTTTTCAGTTTCATACTGTTCATTTTCATTAAAACAGCTGAAATCACAGATAATATGATTAAAACTGACAAAATAATTAAAGAATTCAAAGAATTTAAAAGAAAATAGCTATTCTGTACTCCAAACTTTTCATATTTTTTTGGAAGTTTCTTCTTTTGATCAATCAATTCTGGAAGGAAATTCGGTAGTTTTGTTTGAGATTTTAAATTGTTTATAAAATTTGAAAATTCAGAATTGAAATCAATATTGAAAAGCAGAAAATTTATGAAAAGCTCAACCATGTTCAAGAAATTAAATAATCCAACAGGATTCATAGCTAATAAAGCAGATCCTATTGAAATACTTCCACTAGCAGTTGAACTAGATTTTCCAATAGTTGATGCAGCTTTTACTTCTATTACGGCAATAGTATCTTGATTTGAAATTTCATATAGTTTTCCTTCTAGATTTTTAGTTCCCAACAAGAAGTTCTCAACAGAAATTATTTCATCTAAAAATTTTATATTGAGATGATTGTCAGACTTTTGATTGATGGAATTAGCAATTTTCAAATCACAATAAAAGATTTCCATGTCATCTGTCATAAGTTCAAAATCAACCAATTTTTTATTTATCTTAACTTCCATCAAATCAGCATCAAGTAGATTTTTTAACTTGTATTCAAACTTTATCAAAAATGAATTATTCTGATGAATCATTAATTTGGCATCAAACAAAATCCTCTCACAAACACTCACATTAAGTTTAAATCCTTGAAAACATTTACAAGATTTCTCATTATCAAGTTCAAAATTCTCATAACATTTGAAACACTCATTGTGAGAATAACATGAATAGCAAAATTGTGAACATTTCTCACAAGTCCTAGAAGAACTACTGTAAAACTGAGAAGAACCGCAAGGAAAACAAGAGCTATTCCTAAGTTGAAATCCAGATTCACATTCTAAACATTCATTTAAATCAATATTACTACACTTCAAGCATTTTTCTTTGTTACATTTTTGGCATAACTTACTGTTGAGACATCCTTGTTCGCAGTCTTTTGTACAAGAAGAGCACTGAAAGGATTCATCTTGAAACTGGTTAAATTCGCATGAATCTAAACATTGGTTGAAGAATCTTGGCATTAACTCGCAACCCAAGATTGAATCTGAAATAAAATATTTTATTGGTTTGAAAGTGTTGAAAATCTCGATTGAAAAAATATAACCTTGGAAAAAGTTGGAGTTTCTCATTGTTGAACCTAAGAATAATGAGGAATTTGGTGAATCTTTATAGGGAAATTGAGAAAGTGATGTGATTTTCAAAGGGTTTTTATTTATTATTGTGATTAAGTCAGTGGTTTCTGAGTAGTTTAAACCGAGAATAAGATGGTTCCAAGTTGATTTTAAGAAATTTTCGGAGATTATTGTGGTTATTTGTTCATGGTTTAGATTTATTGAGAAACTGATGCTAGGCTGAAGTTGAATAGTAAATGAAAAATTATCTGAACTGAAAAATTCAAGAATTTGAGAATTTTTTAGAGCTTTTATCCAAATGTTAGCAGAGAATGTAGGACCGATAATTGTTTGCTTTCTTTGAGGAATGAATTTGATGCAAGTATTTTCTCCATTAAAGTAGATTCCTTTCTTGTTCAAGATAATTATTTTTGATTCTTCTGAACAAAGATTTGCAAATTGATTAGTGTTTAACTCTAGCAAACTCGGTAAGTTACCATCAAATCTGAACATTAATGCGGTTAAGTTTCCAGAATTGCAACTTGAATCTGAGGGATAATAACCAAGAGGGCATGTTTCATAGCACATCCAGTTTAGCATAAAGTTAGAGCATTTTTTACACTCAAAATAAAGTTCTGATGAGCACTCTAAGCATGGATCTTTACATTTTATGCAATTAGTACCGTGTTTGTAATAAGATGTATTGCATAAGCAGGTTTTGTTTTCGGATAAATAAGATCCTTCTTTGCATGAAAGGCAATCTGTCTGCAGAGAAGACCTGCATGTACCACAGGATTCATGGCATTCTTCACATGAAATATTATTAAGATAGAACCCATCTTTACACATGCATCTTCGAATTGTATTATCTTCACAAGAAGGGCAGTTAGTAGCCTCTATAAACCTATCTTTACACTGACAAACTCCACTTGAATTTTTTTCCATCAAAGGTAAGCATCTAATGCAGTCATTTTTAGAAGGCCCTAAACAAGTTGAGCAATCAGTATGACAAGGATAGCAAATTCCGAGTTTTTCAAAAAAACCATCGATGCAAGTGCAGGATGAGTTTAAAAGAATCATGTGATTTGATAGATCACAGTACGAGCAAGATTCATCAAATAAGAAGTAGTTCTCTTTGCATTGGCAGGTATTATTACTTTCAATTAAAGTGTAGTTATTTCTGCAAGAAATACAATTGTTTATTGACCCTTCTGAGCATTCCAAGCAAGATGAATGGCATTTCGAACAGTTCATGTTTTTCAAAAATGAACCGGATGGGCAAACACAAGAACCGTTTTGAAGGACGAATGGAGCAGCACATGCTTGGCATGAATCGTTATTTTTACATAATGAGCATAAATTTTTGCATTGAAAACAGGAATTGTTTAACTTATAAGAACCAGGGAGGCAGTCACAAGTATTATTTATTAGATTTAGGTTTGATGAACAAAAAGAACATTCTTTTTCAGTCGGTCCGAAGCATTTTTCACAGCTTTGATCGCATGGGTAGCATGTATTATTTAGTAAATAATAATTTATATTGCACAAACACTCTCCATTCAACATTGTCATGTTAGGGTGTTAGGGTGTTAGGGTGTTAGGGTGTTAGGGTGTTAGGGTGTTAGGGTGTTAGGGGGTGAGGGGGGGAGGGTGGGGGGGGGGTGGGGGGGTAGGGGGTGAGGGGGTCGGGGAGTGAGGGGGTGGGGGTGGGAGGGGGTG
>RSEH01000440.1:0-18040 GCA_006503475.1 Stentor roeselii | reverse complement strand
AATATTTTTGCTATCATGAGAAAAACAAAGAGTTCTTATCCAATTTTTATGGGCCTTGAAACTTAAAATTTCTTTTTGTCTTTCAACATCCCACAACTTTAAAACCTTTTCATCTCCACTAACAGCATATTGTTTATTTTTCGAAAAACTGATAGGAACATATAATATGTACTGTTCATTACATTTCATTTTAAGATAATCTTGTATTTTCCAGATATCACAATGATTTTTATAAAATAGTGACAAACGCTTACCATTATATAAAATATTATTTGGAATAGATTCACAATAAATGGTAAATTCTTGAAATTTTCCTTTGATATTCCAAAATTTATATATATTAAACTTCTGAGTAATAATATAGTCTTCATTTATCCATATGCCTTCATAATCATCAATAGTATATTCAATAGTTTGAGAAAGAGTACTCCATATGCAGGTTTTTGTTTGGAAATCATCATTTCCAAAAATAATTATTGACTGATCGTCCTTTGTAAAATGTAAGCCTGTAATGATTCGGAATACTTTCATCAAACTATACTCTTCACATTTATCTTCAACATTCCAGACTTCAATATGTCCATCTGCAAATCCGAAAGCAACAAATCTGCCATCATCCGAAAATGAAGCAATTTTAATCAAGACATTTTCTATTTGAACTTCAAAAACTTTGAAATTTTTCATTATATTCCAGATAGCTAAACAATTAAAACTGGTATAAACAGCAACAAGAGAGAAATCTTTTGATATATATTTAATTATATGAGATGGCTTGAGGAAACAAATAATACTAAAAATAATTTCATCTGTTTTCAATTTAAAAACCCTTAATTTTACTTCTCCAAACGCTTCTCCTACAGTAAGCAAATGATTACAATCAACAGAAACCTGAATTGAATGAATTCTTTGATTTTTTTCACTGAAAACAAAATCAAATTTTTCTTTTTCCATGTTAAAAATTTTCAATTCTCGAAAATGATTTACCAGCCCTACGTATTTTACTTTGCCCATAACTAAAACATTTTTAATGAATTCATACTTTAAATTATGAAAATAAATGATTTGTTTAGGTATCTTTGATATTTTCCAAAAACATATTTTACTTCCAATCAATATCTTTCCATCAGGACTTAAATTTATTGTGCATCCAAATCTGTTATCACGGATTATTTTTTCTATATTTTTATTGTTGATGTTTAAAATTTTTATATTATCTCTACTCGAAATCACTAGATTTCCATTATCAGGTGAAAATAGGGAAGAATAAATGTTTTCTTCAAAATTCATAGAAAATACTTCGCTTCTTAAATCAAGATTCCAAACTGTTACATTTGATTGAAAAATACTTGCAGCATATTTGCCGTTATTTGAAATTCTCACAGTTGTTGTCAGTCCTTGCATGTAGAATAATTTGAATTCTAGTCTTCTTATTTCATAATTCCATAAAATAATTAAACCATCTGATGACGCACTGATGATAAATTTACAATTAGCAGAGCACGCAATTGAGCTAACAGCTCTTTCATGTCCATTTAGCATGAATTCTACTTTTTTATTCAAAAAACTCCAGAAATTTATTGAATTTCTTTCTGAGTAAGCTACAAAGTTTCCATCTGCAGTGAAAATAGCTATATGGGGCATATCAGATGACATCGGTATTGTTGAGTTTACGGTTTTCTGTTTAAAGTCAAAAATTTCTATAAATTGTTGATATCCACATAGAAGATATACCCCATTTGGTGAAAAATGCAGGGAGTTAATAAAATACGATGTTTCCAGATATGGTTCTAAATGATTATGTGGAAGATTTATGATTTGCAATGATTTTTTCTCTGCAAATACGGCGAATATTCCACAAGGCGATACAGCAATTAAGTCAAAACTTTTGACAGGAAAATGTCTGAGTATTGTCCAGTTTGATGCATGATGCTCTTTATGAAAGTTTTTTATTCTTTGGTATAAAGCTTTTTGGGCCTGATTTTGAAGAAATTGAGGATTTGATAACTTTGGTCTTAAATCATTTTCAGTTAGCGATCTAGGCAACTGATATTTGTACATTTATTTTATATGATGGATTTTACTATTTTCAAGTTTATCATAAACCCAGAACTAACTGTCATAAATACGTAAAACATAACTGTGAAGTTGATTTTGATTATATAACATGAACAAATGACTAATAGCACCCAGGGTTAATTTAACGCCATCGAAAACAACAAACTCAACAAAACATTTGAATTACTTCAGGTATTCGAATGTTAGAAATAAAATAAAGAGAAAAGCCTATTTGTTTGGATAAATAGAAAGGAACGAAATTAATGTAATCGTTGGGTATAAATATAAATATTGTTATAATGATTTTTCCTTAGACTCATATTATAAAAGACTAATCTATTTTAGTCATTCGCCAAACATCTCACAAATATATCTATATATCTCATAAGACTCTTTAAATGTCTACATTTATTTATAGAAATACTTTATGAACTAAGAGATCTACATTTCTAATAATTGATCTCTTTTTTTATAAATGTCTACAAAATTTTGGAATAAATGGAAAAATATGTAGTCCGATAAATTTGAAAATTTTTAACATAATAGAAAATTGAATCAAATTTTTTAAGTCATTATAAATTTCAAGTGAAATCCTTAAGATTTCTGAAAAATCACTTTTGGCTATACGAGGATTTTCAAAGTTTTGCATTCAAAAAACAGATCAGATTATTTTTAGTGTTGATTCTTTCCAAAAAGAATAATGGAAAATAATTAATTATGTATACAAGACATCTCTTGTTTTAGTTTAACCAGTGATACTTGTTTTCGTATCAGAAATTAATAAAAAATTTCAAAGTCTTTGATTTTGAAAGAGGAGATATCAATACTTCAATCGCTTGATTTTCAATTGACTACAGTTGCTTTTGGATTTGAAGATGGTTTTAATAAGTGTCTATCGCGCAGTACACTTTAAAATAACTAGCCTCACAGACTTTTCAGGTACTTTAACTGGCCCAGCCTTTTCTCATCTCAAAGTCGCCGAGGTGCAATACTTAGAACTGAAATAGTCTTCGGGTAAGAATTGGTTTCTGTAGCAAGTCGAGTATTCTTCTTTCACTGCTTAGAGAGTAATTAAATTTGAGAAGTTTTTAAAAAAAAAACCTGTCATTTTTCACAGATGAAAAAGGGTCGCACAGATAAATTTCAGAAATCATGAAATAGTTCTAGGTAAATTAATAATGAAATACGCTGAATAATTAAGTTTCTTTGATATTTTTGAGTGAACTTTTGTCAGATGTCTTTGATTTGGTGGAAATGCCAAAAAATTTCAAGACTTCTAATTTGTAAAGAATGACTATTTCGATGCCTCAGGCCCTTCTTTGAGGTTGAATTAAGATGCAGGATTTTTTGTTGTTTTCACTTTTTCAGCCAATTTACAAAGAAATCAGTTCCGCAGTAACGGTTGTCGAGAGAAATCACGTCTTTTCCTTGGCTTCAACGTAAGTGGTTTGCCTTTTATGAAGAAAGGGGCTTTTTTCGTCGAAGTCTCGAAATACATGCTGAATGAAAGTGTGGAAGAAGTGATGAAAGGACTTGGTCCAGTTAAGGATAAGTTTTTTAGAAAGAAAAACTCTTTATGGTTGGGAACGGGTTACCTCTGGCCAGAAAGGTTCCTGAATGTACTGCAACACTGTAAATACTCGATTTGAGGAGGATGTCACGGTCGCAAACAGAACATCTACGCGATTTGATGCTTTGTGTGAAACCTGCTGGACATAAACCCTCTTTTGTGATGTTCTCAATCAGCAGTGACTTTTTTCAGTTAATGCAGAGGTAAGAACTTGAGGAGATGGGCTAATATATTTAAAAGACCTTCGGATTACAATAAATAATTAGATTAGAGGATTATTTCTGTTTCGAAAATCATATTCATTAGATGTTTTTAGAATATGAAAGATGAAAGAATATCATCATTCCCTTATATCCCTAGAAATACTTAATCGATTTAAATAATATTGTAAAAAAACATTTCGATATATCTGTACTTAAGTTGTTTACCTCGTTAATATTTAATTTAACTAAATTTATCAATATTTGAAAAGTCTCAATGTTAAAATGAAGAGATTTTTATTATAAATGCAGTTTTTATGAATTATAGACTTATATGCAAGAAAGAATTTTAAAGTATCTGGCTAAGTATTAATACTATTCAACTCATTTACTATATTCTTTAATATCTTATTACTACTTTCTATATTCGATTATGGATTATATTGGTTTTTCGCATGGCCATTTATATTTGTCTTAATTTTATTCTGGCATGCTGGGAATTATTGCAATTAATGGTTTCTCCTTCTAGATATTTTTCAGAAATATGGAACTGGATCGATATCATAAGATTTAAATCCACAATAGTGTGGCTGTTTTATATTGATTCAAACATAGTTGAATTGAATATGACCGTGTTTTTATTTAATTTCATTAGAGGAATAACAGCTTTCAAGGTTTTTGATGGATCTAGATATTATATAAAACTTATTCTAAATTCAATAGGTGAAGTAAAGTATTTTTTAGTAATGTTTGTTTATGCAAATGCCACTCTAGGAACTTTATACTCTTTGAGAAGTGGCTCCGAAAGAATATTATAAGCTCAATTTTTACAATCTTCAACATAAACTTTGGATATTTTGATCCAGCTGAATTACTTAGTTACTTCGATTTCGCTATATTCATATCAGCTACTCTTTTCAATTTAATCATCATGCTAAACCTTCTTATTTCAATTCTTGGAGACTTTCATGATCAATTTCAGCTTTAAAGGATAATTATGGAGTACCAAGAAAAAGCTGAAACTTGTATTGAAATCCAAAGCTTGCTTGTTTGGAAAAGGAAATACTATGAACGTGGCTTTTTGCATAAAGCTTTTAAAGTTGGGGAAAAAGAACAGAGTGAGACTTGGGAAGGAAAGATTCACTTCTAAAGAAATCAAATTATGGGATTAAGCACGACTGTAAATGATTTAAATGTAAATATCACTGAAAAAAATTCAAAAAATATTGAAAAAACTGGAATTAATATCAAGGAAAAATTTGAAACGAATCAAAGAAAAAGCAATATAAAGATAGATGAAAATCATACTATAATAGAAATAAGGTGAAAGAATTATATGAATTAATTGAAAGTAAAGAAGGAGTAAATAATCAAACTAGTTGAAAATAAAATAGAAGGACTGGAAAGCAAAGTTGAAAATAAAATATAAGGACTAGAAAGCACAGTTCAAGGACTAGAAAGCAAATTTCAAGGACTGGAAGGCAAAGTGGAGTCAATGAATTAGCAAATAGCTGAAAGATTGAACTTGATGGGAAACGGTATCTTCAAAATTCTAGAAAAGATAAATTCTCAATTAGTTAGAGATACATATACAATAGAATTATTCTAATATAATAGTTTCATTCATTTATTCACAAATTTATTGGACTAAATATTTTCCATTTATTACAAGATTATGTAGACATTTAAAACAAAAGAGATCAATTATAAAAAATGTAGATCTCTAGTTCATAAGTATTTCTATAAATAAATGTAGACATTTTTAAGAGTCTTATAATATATAGATATATTTGTTAAGTATAGTTTATTAGAGTTTTTGTATTGATTAGTCCAAAATAAATATGTTCTTATCCAACTATCATATTCGTTTTTCTTCAAGATTACTTCAATTTACAAGAGTCGAATATATTTTTTCCAAACGATTACATTCATTTCATTTCTGTCTATTTTCTCAATGAAATAGCCTTTTTTCTTTATTTATTTCTAACATTAAAAATACCTGAAGTAATTCAGATGCTTTGTTGAGATTGTTCGTGAATTAGCCTGGGTGCCATTAGTCAATGTAAATGCTATAATAATGAAAAATGATGTTTTTCGTACTTTTTACAGTTAGTTCTGGGTTTATGATTAACTTGAACATGGTAAAATCCATCATATAAAATAAATGTACAATTATCAGTTGCCTAGATCACTGACTGAAAATGATTTAAGACCAAAGTTATCAAATACTCAAGTTCTTCAAAATCAGGCCCAAAAAGCTTTATACCAAAGAATAAAAAACTCTCATAAAGAGCAGCATGCATCAGACTGGACAATATTAAGACATTCTCCTGTCAATAGTTTTGATTTAATTGCTGTATCGCCTTGTGGAGTATTCGCCGTATTTGCAGATAAATCATTATTGCAAATCCTAAACATTCCTCATAATCATTTAGAACCATATCTGAAAACATATCATTATATTAAATCCCTGCATTTTTCACCCAACGGTCTATATCTTCTATGTGGATATCAAAAATTTATAGAGATTTTGAACTTTAAAGAAAAAACTTTAAACACAAAAATACCGATGTCATCTGACAGGTTCTATACAGCTATTTTCACTGCAGATGGAAAATTTGTAGTTTACCCAGACAAAAATTCAATAAATTTCTGGAGTGTTTTGGAGAAAAAAGAAGAATTCAGGCTAAATGGACATAAAAAAGCTGTGATATCAATTGAATGTTCTGCTAATTGCAAATTTATCATCAGTGGGTCGTCAGATGGGTCAATTATTTTATGGAATTATGAAACAAGAAGACTAGAATTCAAATTACTAAACAAGCAAAGACAAATAACAACTGTGAAAATTTCTAATAACAGCAATTACGCTGCAAGTAGTTTTAAATCAACTGTAACAGTTTGGAACCTTGATGAAAAAGCCGAAGCTTATTATTTGAAGTTTGACGAAATTATTAACTTTTTGCTTTTTTCACCTAATAATCAAACCCTAGCGATTTCAAGTGGAGATAATATAAAATTTTTAAATATCAAGAATAAAAATATAGAAAAAATATTTCGTGATAAAGGATTTGGACGGTATGCAAACTTCAGTTCTGATGGAAAGTTATTGATTGGAAGTCAAATATGTCTTTGGAAAGTCAGTAAGTTACATAAACAAATCATTTATTTTGATAATTTTGAAGATGAAAATAATAAAACTGTTTATATTTCAGACAATGGAAAATATGTAGGACTGGCTAATCATTCTCAAAGTTTAAAGATTTTTAACATGCAAAAAAAAGATATCAAAATTTTTTTCAGTAAAAAAAAACAAAAAATTGATTCGATTCAGGTTTCTGTTGATGGTAATCACTTACTTACTTTTGGAGAAGAAAATTTAAGGGTTTTTGATTTGAAAACAGATAAAGTTATTTTTAGTATTATTTGTTATCATTCTGATAAATTTTACAATATATCAAAAGATTTCTCTCTTGTTGTTATTTTTACCAGATTAAATTGTTTAGCTGTCTGGAATGTAATGAAAAATTTCGAAGTTTTTGAAGTTGAAAAAGAAAATGTCTTGATTCAAGTTGCTTCTTTTTCGAATGACTGCAGATTTGTCGCGTTTGGGTTTATAGATACACATATTGAAGTCTGGAATGTTGAAGATAAACGTGAAGAGTATAGTTTTATGCTAGTATTCCGAATGATTACAGGTATATATTTTACAAAGGACGATAAGTCAATTATTATTGTTGGAAATATTGATTACAAAAAAAAAACCTATATTTGGAGTACTATTTCTAAAACTTTAGAAAATACTATTGATGATTATGAAGGCGTATGGATAAATGAAGACTATATTATTACTCAGAAGCTTAATATATATAAATTTTGGAATATAAAAGGAAAATTTCAAGAATTAAAAATTTTTTGTCTATCTATTCCAAATAAAATTGTCTATAATGGTAAGCGTTTGTCACTATTTTATAAAAACAATTTTGATGTCTGGAAGATGCAAGATTATATAAAAATGAAATGCAATGATAAGTACAAATTATATGTTCCTATTAATTTTTCAAAAAATAAAAAATATGCTGTTAGTGGAGATGAAGAGGTTTTAAAGTTGTGGGATGTTGATAAAGAAAAAGAAATTTTAAGTTTCAAGGCGCATAAGAATTGGATAAGAACTCTTTCATTTTCTCATGATAATAAAAGTATTCTTAGTGGAGGTGATGATGGCTGTTTAAAAATTTGGGATTTGAATGGAAATGAAGTTCAATGTTTTAGAGGCCGTTCGAGCTGGATTGTCACTGCAACTTTTTCGAAAGATGATAAATTTATTGTAAGTGGGTCAAATGACAGGGTTGTTTTTTTGTGGGAAGTAGGAAGAAGTGAAGAATTGAAAGTTGTTCCAGTATATGAGCAAGCGATACAATCATTGTCTTTCACAAGTAGTGGAAAATTTATTGCTATTGGATCTTTTGAAGGAGATATGAGAGTTTTAAAGGTTTAGAATAGTTAGAAATAAAATTATGTTGATAAATACAATAATCATTTGTTGCACACTCTCTCTATTGTGAAATAATAATTTCTCTTTCTTTATTATTTCATAGTATATTTTTAATTTAACATTCAATTAAAAGTATAAATTTTAACTTCTAAAGTGCCCGAATTCCACCCGAAAGATTATTAATCATCCAGATATAAAATCATAATAAAACTTACTCCTCATTCAAATGTTTTATCAAAAATTTTGATAATATGAGTTATTTCAAGCTTCGTAGAAATTTAGATAATAATATAATCTCATAAATTTCAGTGATTAAACACTAATAAAAACGAAAGAATTTCTAATTTTGAAATTAATATCAAAAAGTTTGAATATTCAATTAGAGTAATGAGCTATAATTATCATAAATTTAAATAAAGTCAAGATTTATGTTTTATTAGCTTGATTGACTCAAATGATTACTTTTGATATATCTATCCAATTTGTTTAAACAGTATCGGAGCCTAAGTGGAAATTTAAACTATGATTCAAATAGGTATAATAAAGAGAAGTGCATTAATCACTATTTCAGGCTAGAGCTAATTTATGAGCTCAATTCAAGACACATTTAATATATTTCGAAAAGTTTAAATATTCTTTTGACTCATCCTAAATAAAAAATTTAAAATTAAGCTTTACCTTATTCACGCTTTCATTAATAAATGTCTCGTCCATGCAAGTCACACTCAATGTTGATAGGAGGAGTGATTCTAAGCATGGTATTCGCCAAAAAGGTTGCAGGAAATTATAACAATTTCGGAATAATGAGTCCTTACATCGCATTTTACTTTTACCATCAAGACTCATCAGTGCGAAATTCCGACTTTACAATAGTTCCAGGAATAGCAAGTATTTCAGAAGCCTTGACAATATTACTGATCTCCTACATCATAAAATATCTGAAACCTTTTTATGCCATTTTAAGCATCGGTAGCTTATCTTGCATAGCCATGATACTCTCGTCGTTAATAAAAAATGCGACTTTGTTTTGTTAGATTTATGGAATTAGTTTAGGAATGATGTCAAGCACGATTTTTCTTCCTGTCATCTGGATATTATGGAATCATATTCCAGGGAATAGAGGAAAAATTAGTGGATTGATGCTTTCGAGTTATAGTCTTGGACCTGTTCCTTTTGGATTATTATTCATATATTTGACGAACCCGAATAATGAAAAAGGTGATGAAATCGAACCTGAATCTAAAACATCTGAAAAAATGTTTAGTGAAGATGTAAGTGATATGGTTCCAAATTCAATTAGAATCACTTCAGCAATTTTTTTAACTTGTTTATTGATCGGACTTTGCATGTTGCCTCGAAATATGAATAAAACTGACCAAGCTGACAATGAAAACGAAGACATTCCAATTCTTAAAATTTTAAAACACCTTAAATTCTGGAACTTGAGTATTTTGATGCTCATCACATCCGCAGGAGTCATTTATTTGATTACAGTCTACAAGATTATAGGCCTGAAGTATTTCAATGATGACCATTTTGTTTCCTTCATTGGAATCGGAGCTTTTATATCAATGACTTTGGGTAGAATCGTTTATGGCGTGCTTTTTGATAAATATAAATTGAAAGTTATCATGATTTTGACTTACTTTTGTATGGCAATAATCATGTTCATCTTTTGGTTTGGTTTGTTTTCAAAAGTGACTTATACCATATTCATTATAATTTTTAACTTTTTTGGAGGATCTTCTTACAATGGACTTCTCCTTCAATGTGAGAAAGATTTCCCGAACAACAAAAAAGTGATTTCTTTGATTACTTTGACTTCTATTCCTATTTACTTCAGTGGGTTCATTTTTGAGAAGTTTGTGACACCAAGTATTGGATATTTGTTTTCTTTTGTTGTTATAGGGTTTTTTTATATTATCGCTATGATTCAGATGTTTGCTCATAGCTACTTGAGTACAATGAAAGTTGGGGTTGAAACTGAGCAAAATATGAAGAATGATGATATAAAAGAAACTGAACCTAATGAAAAGGATGATGTTAGGAAGGGTGTTGAGGCTGATAACCTACAAGGTAAATAGGAAGTAGTTTAGTTTAGAAATTAAGATTCATATCGATTTCATAAGAGAGGTTATCTTAAATTGAGAGCTAAAAAGTTAAGAGTCATTAGAAATATTTTGATGGTTGAGTTTTCATGAGATAGATTAGAATAAAGAATATTCTTAGGTATAAATATACAAGTGCAATTTAATAAAACTAAAAATATATTCAATCTTATTAATAATAGGTTTACGAAATTGAATCTTTCATTACAAAAAAAATCTTTTTAATGAAAGTTTTTTAATATACTAATATAAAGGTAATTTAAGTTCAAATTACAGTTAGGACAAGCAACTTTTTATAAAAATTCTTGGTGCACTGTAAGTGAAAAAAAACTTACAAATTTAAATAACCCTAATTTTTTTATTCAAACTAAATTCATTCAAGAAAATACTTCAAGAATCCCAATTTATTTAAAATTTTTCAAACATGCGATTTTTTCAACCTCTTTCATTTCAACTCCTTCACCTCTTTTATTTTTCTATGTAAATTTTACTTTACAGACAACAACTTAGCAAATAATAGTAAAAGTAATGAACAATATTAAAGTTAAACTAATAACTAAAAAATTTTAAATCTTTAAGTGTTTGGACTCAGCTTTGAACTTTCAGACGTATTTAGAAGAGCAGAAAACAGTCAAATAGTCTTTTCGAGTTTCTATTTGCTTAAATCAAACTTACTGGTTCTACTTAATTTAACGTTACCATAAGCTCAATTCTACAAAATTGATTTAATCATGAAATTAAGCTTATCCATATTATCTAACTACTAATACTAAAATATCCTTGATACCTTTGCTTGATTTCTTCGTATGTATAATCATTGAAATATTGAAATCAAGTACATGAAACATATAACCATAAAAGTGAAAAAGTCCCAAAATGCTTGAGTAATAAAAGTTTCAAGTATATAAGAAACAAATAAACTAAATCAAAGAAAGACTAACTCAAAAAAGAACTCTATGATCCTTAGGAAAGTCATTCTCAGTGAGAAGTATTACACTGAAATATATCGACCCTCCAAATAACCCAGAAAGAAACACTCAAATCGCATATAGATAAAATTTTTCAACGACATTCAAACGATTAAAATCAAATAATTAAAATCATAATTTTCTTCAATCATACTTATTCAATAGATAAGAGAAGTAAATACTAGTGAATCCATTACAAATCCACAGTCCCATTCAAATGTAAGAATTTTAATGATCCACTTGAAATCAGTCCAATCACCTTGTAAAGATTCCGAATGTACAAATTCACTGATAATCCGAAGGTCATCATCCAGAAAAGGTTCCAATATCTGAAGTTTATGAGAATTTCTTTGTAATCTAGGCAAATTACCTCTACTTCTTTCTCATTAATAAGCATTTTTGATGGTAACAATGACAGACCGAGTAAAATAGTCGCAAGAAATGAAAGTGAAGTTAATTGAATTATCCAAAGAATTCTTGATGCTACTTTTAATAAAAAATCATTTCTTTGCTGTTTGGAGATACTTTGATACGTGCCAAGTTAAAAGGGTTTGTTTTTATTGTAATTAGATAACCGAAGGGAATAATACATAAGTTAAAGAAGGCTACAATCAATCCAAGGATAAACCTTTACTCTCAGGATAACAGTTCCAAAGAATGTACAGAGTAGGCAAGAAAGGATTCCTACTAAAAGTCCTAAAGCTATTCCATAAATCCAACAGAATAATATAGCTGATTGGATATATGATGTCAAAAATAAGGCAAAACAACTTATTGAGCCAAATATCATCATCATATTGTAAGGAGACAGATATTTTAACAAATGCGACACAAAAATTTATCCAAAGTCTCTGAAATCCCAGTTAATCCTAATATAATCGCGAAAAATGAGGAATTCACTGAATGATCTGCCTGGTAGAAAAATGATGCGATGTAACAATAATCATTCATAGGTTAAATAATATGATGATACCTTCCTAACAATTACACAACTCAATATTGATCCACCTAAAAGATGAAGAAAATAGTTCCTGAAAATTTCATTTCTATCAGAATATAGCTTGAGTGAGATGAGCAAAATAATTAATCTATGTTCATTCCTGTATATAATTTAGATTTATCATGATAAGGGATTAGAGATATATACTCAATTTACCAAGAGTTAAGATTGTATTTATGAGAAAATGATTTGAGGGATAATCAAAGATATACCTAAATATATTTTTGGAATCTAGTTTTTTTTTTGAATTTCTTTGATCTTGATGTATCAGAATAATTAATTCTGTTAAAATTTCGAAAGAAAATGTAATTAAGTGCTTTCTAGTATTATTAGAAGAAGATTTTATAGTCAAATTTATTGTAAGATACAATAATATGATAGTGAATATTCTAGATTCAAAGTCTAGTTAGCAAATGAATATCAGAAGTTATTATTATCTGATATAGAGAAGTAAATAATTGAAATTTATATAACCAAATTTTATGTTTAATAAATAAATCAGCATAATAAATTAATCTTCAATTTGAATTTTATGTTTAGTAAAATCCAGAAATTATATAAAATCAGTCAAACTTCCTAAATACTTAAAAAAATCATTTTCAAATCTGGCTTATAAATTGATGTGGAAATACAAAAAAACTATTTCTCTTTATTTTATGTTTTTCGGAGCGATGATATTAAATGCAGTAACTTCCAAACAGGCAGCAGGAAACTTCAATAACTTTGGAATTATGAGTCCCTACATTGCAAGCTACTTTTACCATCGAGACCATTCAGTAAGAAACTCAGATTTTACAATAGTTCCTGGAATTGCTAGTATTTCAGAGTCAATAACCACTCTAATCATTTCTTACCTTTTGAAATGGATAGGCCCTTTTTACATCATTCTAATAATAGGAAGCCTTTCTTGTTCTTTGATGATTTTGTCATCACTGATAACCGACCCAATGGGCTTTTGCTGGGCATATGGAATTGGACTTGGATCTTTTTCTAGTACTATTTTTTTGCCTACTGTTTGGATACTTTGGAATCACATTCCTAAGAGTAAGGCCAAAATCAGTGGGTTCATTCTTGCGGTTTATAGTCTTGGAGCTGTTCCTTTTGGACTAATGTTTACTTTTCTTGCTAATCCGGATAACGAAAATGCTGAATATATCAAAGGATCAAATAAATCTGACAGGATGTTCAGCAAAAAAGTAGCTGATAATATTCAATCAACAATCCAATGGACATCAGGAATCTATCTGATATGTCTTTTTGTTGGACTCTTTATGCTTCCTCGGAAAATGAAAGAAGATCAAACCAAATCTGCCAATATCAAAAATAATCTCACTTTTTCTCAAATGATAAAAAATTTAAAGTTTTGGAATTTGTTGCTTCTGATGCTTTTTACTGATTCAGGCCTGATTTATGTGCTCACTGTTTATAAGATACTTGGAATACTTTACATAAATAATGACCACCTGATTTCTTATATTGGGATTGGGTCTTTTATTTCCATGTGCATCGGACGAGTGGCTTATGGAGCAATTTTCGATAAGTTTAAATTGAAGTATATTATGTGCAGCACTTATTTTTGCATGGCGATTATCATGATAGTGCTTTGGTTTAGTTTAGAGTCTTCTGCTATGTATGGCTCGCTGATCATTGTTTTTAGCTTTTTCGGAGCATCGATTTATAATAGTTTACTGATTCAGACTGAACTGGATTTTCCTGGAGATAAAAAAGTGATTTCTTATATTTGTTTGACGTTTATTCCAATTTATTTCTCGGTATTTATTTTTGAAAAGTGGGTTACTCCAGAAATTGGGTACTTTATTACTTTTATTATTTTTGCGATTCTCTATTTAGTCTCGATTATTCAATTTTGGTTTCATGATAAACTAGATGGAAAGTCACTATCTCAGAAGCCGGTATCGAATTATAAGATAGAATATTCGCCTACTGAAAGTGCATAGATTAGTTATTTTAGTTAATTAGTTCCATAAATAAAGATATGATGAGGAAAAGCTTTAAAATATTTAGGGTGCCGGGATTTTCCAAGTTCGAATTGAATTTAAAATATTTTTAATGTAGTTAATTTATCATTATAAGTAAAAAAAATAGTTTTTTTGGAATGAGAGTATTCAAATCAATTCAATCCATAAAGTTTATTTGTATTACTATACTTAATTTTCAATGCTTATAAGGTGACTTTATAAACATATTAAGATGGAAGTGATATGATTCCAGATTCAATTAGAACTACATCATCATTTTTTTAACTTGTTTGTTGAACAGACTTTGCATTTTACCTCGTAATATCAATGAAAGTAATCAAGTTGATAATGAAAACGTAAAGATTCCCTTAATTCAAATTATAAAAACCTTAAATTCTCGAACTTGAGTCTTTTAATGCTCTGCATGTACATCTGGAGTCATTTATTTGATTAAAGTTCACAAAAATGATAGGCCTGAATATTTTAGTGATGATCATTTTGTTTCTTTTATTGGAATCGGAGTTTTTGTGTCAATTTTTTTGCAAGTTTTTGTGTCAATTTTTTTGCAAGATTTGTTTATGGCGTGCTTTTTCATAAATTTAAAAACTATCATGATTTTTACTTAATTTTATGTCGCGTTGATGTTTGTGTTTTGGTTGAGTTTGGGTTAAAAAATAACTTAAAAAATATTCATCGTTACTTTTAGCCTTTTTTAGAGGATATATTGACGATGGAGTTCTCCTTCAATCTGAGAAAGAATTCCCAAATTGCGAAGAAGTTATTACTTCAATCTATTGACTCTCATTCCTGTTAACTTCAGTGGGTTCATTTTTGAGAAGTTTGTGACACCAATTATTGGCTATTTGTTTACTTTGTTATCATATGTTTTTTTTATGTCTTCGCCATGATTCAGATGGTGGCCTATAATAACTTGAGTAAAATGAAGGTCGGTGTTGAAACTCAGTAAGAATAAAGAATGATATTAGGAAAGAAACTGAGGATGAGAATCACCAAGAGGATTAGGGAATCTTTAACTTTAGAAATTTTCAGTGTTATTGAAACCTCATAAGAGTGCATTCAATCATTTGATCGTAATTCATAATACTTAGATTACTTGAATGTTGACTTTTTCTCTAATTCGAACAAGTAGAAAATAGGTATATGATTATGCCCCTAATTATATAACATCTTTTCTAATAAGCCCCAATCTTATAAATGGAACTTCCTATCAAACACTTTCTTTTACCTAACGAACAAAAAGCAGGAAGAATTAAGAAAAAGCCAAGCTTTGATGAATGTTTCATTCTGATAGCAAATATTCCTGAGGATTTCTTGATATCCAGTTCACTATTAACCAAAAAATTCATTCCTATGATAAAATCTAAAAACATCGGAATAGCATTTTTCACTTTTGAAGATCAAGGAAAGCGATCAGAGTTCAGAAAAATATTAAATTCGAAGTATGGATCATTATTGATGCATTCATATGAAAGAGACTCAGTACTAGAAAAAAATTTAACAATTAATCAGATTTTCAACCAATTTAAATTGATTAAAGACATAAGCAGTGATTGGTTGGAGCTTTTAAGTAAGGAAAAAAACCGCAGGTTTGACAAGAATGTTAAAGAATTAGAAAAAAAATCGAAAAATATTTCAATTAAATGCATTGCTAGTATTTGTTTATGTTTTGAAAATTTGTATGTTTTTAATAATTCTAGAGATACCATCCACTTAGGTTGGACTACTGAGTGCTTTTAATTCACTTGCTTTTTGGACTTTGCTGCTTTTTGTTGTTTAAAAGCACCTCAAGGACTGAAGAATACCAGACTATAATTTTTAAGTTTTTATAACAATCGAACAGACGGATTTATTCAAAGAACACTTGAGAGTTATGTTTATTGATATCCTTTATCAAATTGTTTTTAGAAAATCAGTTCAATGCTGAATTCCAGGTTTTTTTCTAAATCTTCAATTGTCTCAGTGATCCAGAAAAGAAATTATCTTCGAAATTTCATATCTTGCATCAGAAAATTCTAGAGATTATGATTGCACGCCATTAAAAAATATCTTTCAAGAAACCTTTTAGAACTTATCAGAAAAATGTTGAAGGATTTCTTTCAAGAGTTTTTTTGACTTGCTTTTCTAAAATTTTAACAGGATTTACCTGCATGGATTCATCAGTTTTTGTCAGACTTCCTATTCAATCTGACAGTTATTTTTTTAATGTTACTTCAGAAGGTTTTCTACTTTTGAGACTTTTTTCTTGAATTAGAGCATTTTTTAATTAAATGCAAAATGAAAAAAAAATCTGAATGGTTAATTTTCATACATCTCCTAATGTTAGGGCTGGTCAAGTTTTGAATAAAAAACCAGAAGGTGGGTTATTATTTATTCAGAAAATTTTCAAAAATGAACCTTTATCAATCTCGTTTGAAGGAGCAAAGTTTGTGATGAATATTCAGAACTGGAAAAATTTCCCAAAAAAAGAATTCCTTCAAAAGTTTAATAAAGAAAATAGAAAAATATCAACTCAAAAGGCAAGGAATATCAATCCATAAGAGTAATGGCCAACTCTCATGGCGGCTATG
The DNA here is from genome assembly GCA_006503475.1 of Stentor roeselii. Taxonomy (NCBI): domain Eukaryota; phylum Ciliophora; class Heterotrichea; order Heterotrichida; family Stentoridae; genus Stentor; species Stentor roeselii. The sequence goes on along the minus strand of RSEH01000440.1, from coordinate 1,077 downwards.
AAAATGTTGGTTAGGAGATTGCTTTTTTCAGAAGATTAGGAATATTAGATAGATTATTTAACCGATTTACAATATACTTTCTTTTTTATTTCTTATACAAGTAGCGATTTAATTCTAAATTTCAAGTATTCTTCTGAATCACTTTGATTCTAAACTATATAACATTCTATAAAAACATTTATGAAAATATTGAAAAACTAACCTAGACTCCTTTTGAATAATTATCTTAAAAGACCTTCTTTAATAGGCTCTATTCAGTGATTGATCGTCTTACTTTCCATAAAGTATCAAAAGTTTTAACGTGAATGGTTAGATGAGACTAGCTTTAATATTTTCTAAAGAAATACTGCCTGATTGCCAAAAAATAAAAAAAAAACAAGAAGTTAAAGATTGATCAAATTATCAGCAAGAAAAACTTTCATTCTTGATCGCTTTGTAGGCCAAAACTAAGAAAAATAGAACTTTTTCATGCAAATTTTGAATTTTAAGAATCATGAAATTTTGCTGGCTTCCTGAACTCTGGAAAATCGAGAGGCTACTCCAATCAGAAGTTTTAAGATATTTGAATCTTTAGAATTAAATGATTTAGTAAACGAAGTGACATAATATTTATTGGTAAAAATATATGAATCACTAAAAACAAATCAAATGGAAACTTCATCATTTTTAAAATTATGGAAATAGATATAAATTCTATGATGAAGATGATGAAACTAGATTAAAAAGTAGCTAATGGTCTATAATCAAGAGATGATAAAATCAAACTACTCCTTTTCATATATAAATCTCTTTTCTTTTCATTCTTCAGTACTTCTTTCAAATTATTTAATCTTTCATACTTTTCAGGTTCTTCTAAATTTATCAACAATTTCTTCGAACTCAGTTCTTTAATCATAACATATTTCTTCGATTTAAACAAATATAAAATACATCCAAACTTAGTATCACCTATCTTCCTGCATTTTTCAAAGTTCTTGACAATATACAAACTATAATCACCATCAATGAACACAAAACTCGATAATGCAAACTTTCCACTCACAATAAATTTATTATGACTCAAAAAACTTTTCATTG